>JARGXW010000910.1:0-51226 GCA_029204085.1 Mycena sp. CBHHK59/15
GCCTGAGCCTAAGCCCGACCCGACCCGGGCCCGAGCCTGGGTAGGGTCAGGCTCAGGATATTTTGAAGCCCAAGCCCGCCAAGACCCGACCCAAGCCCGGGCTCTCAAGCCCGACCCGACCCGACAACACTAATTTTGAAGGATACGCTCCTGGTGGGAAGGCTGTGAATGAGACAGGCTGTGCCAAATCAGTTGTCAGCCATTTTCTGGGCAAATCCTTTCATCAAATCCCTGCCAGGGACGATCTAACCATCGCCTTCAAGTCCCATGGTCTGGCATTAGAGGGAGTCGTCGGGGTTCTTCATGATTACATCACAGGAGGCAGAGGTACAAATGTCCTCCTTGTCCAGTGGGTGGAGGATCTCCGGCACGCTGCCTGGGTGGCGATTGAAAAAGCTGGGAGACAGGTAATTACGTATGTCACTGTTTGCCCCTCCGAGTCTGTGGACTAAAATTTGTTCTAAAGTTACCACCCGACATACAAACTACTGCTACAACACACCTTTTAGAAGACGAACACAACTTGACCATCAGCTACCATGGTAGCTCCAGTCAAGGTGGCCAGGCCAGTACATTTACCCTGTCCATGTCACCTAAACAAGGCAAAAAATGGCTGGGAACACAACAGGGGAAGGGGAAGTTAGCTACACTCGAGTTTTGGTCGGTTTGGCATGCCGTGTTTATAAACGAAAAATTAAAAACTGTTTATACAGTTGGTTGGCTCATAATGCATGAGCTGGTAATGCATAATGCTCATAATGCATAGGATCTGGGATCCACCAAACCACCCATTTACACTGTAAAAGTGTGTTCATAATGCATAATTCTCATAATGCATCGGATGTGGACAGATTTTCAGGGAATGGACTCTATGCATTATGAGCCAACCGACTGTAATTGGGTGGGGAATTATAAACAGAGCCCTACTCAGGCTTTACTTTTTCTGGAATCCACATCGCCTTCCCTTTTTCTCTGGATTGTTTCCTGGGAAACAATTCCTGCATTACTGGGTCTGCACTTTAGGGGTCAGATCTGAGCCTGTGGTTGCATGCATCTGCAAAGGGAAAGACTCACGACAGCATTTGTGTATGGTGGCAGCTATCACTTCATGTCAACCCTCAATTTTGACCGAATCCTTCCAATCTTTTGGATTTAGAAGGAACATGGGGGTGTTTTAGCGATAAATTTTTCATATTGGAAAAAATGCGGTTAACCCTAACATAGGGTTTAAAACGCGAAATGCTGGAGAGAAATTTCAAAAAGTTTGGTCCTAAATACCCTGATTTCTTGCAAATTCAATGATCTTGAGTATTCTTACGATTGAACGACCTAGAAAAGTTTATTCTCTGGGTCAAGTACAGTCGGTTGGCTCATAATGCATAGAGTCTGTTCCCTGAAAATCTGTCCACATCCGATGCATTATGAGAATTATGCATTATGAACACACTTTTACAGTGTAAATGGGTGGTTTGGTGGATCCCAGATCCTATGCATTATGAGCATTATGCATTACCAGCTCATGCATTATGAGCCAACCAACTGTAGCATGCATCAGCAACTTGACAAGTTCTTGTCAGACCGCTTCTCAGATCTTTTGGCTCTTTTGTCTTTTTAAGGTACTTTTTTTGGGCACTTTTTCCTCCGCACAATCACTTTTAACTCTTCGGTCTCTTTTGCACTCCGTTTTCCTGATGCATGCCAAAGTTCTTTTTTGGGGTCCAAAGTGCGATAAAATTTGCAGACAAAACATCGTTAACTAAATATTACATGGACTGTATCTAGAATGCAATCTCGTGGGAGTGGTGATCTGCATACTTATTAACATAGAAAGCTTTGAATGTGTCCAAAGAATTTGAAAAGTCAAAATTGTTTAGCGGAACAAACTTGTTCCCAGCAAGACCTATGAGTGAGGTGTGCGGCCCGAAGTAAAGAGTCGAGGTGCACCACCGCCATCTCGGGTTCTCTTGGGCGGCCGCGGACGAAATCAGGCTTCACCACCCACATACCCGTGTCTGCGTCGGGCTCGTCTCCGTGTGCCGAGAACCAGTGGATCAGCGCGCAGGGGTAGTCAACACCGCGGAATTTGAACCTGAACAAAAGCCGTACACGAGCGGCATGCAGACCACGGAACCCAGGGGCCTCGGGGTCGTGCTCGATAAAGACGCAGTCATACCTTGGTGGACCGCGGTACCACGACTGCGTAGCTCGACATCAGGAAAGGTTATCTGAGAATTTGTTGCCCGGTTGATTATATTGTGTGAAATAGCTCATGATAGGCAATTGGGTGTATATGTAGCCGTCGTAGACTACATAGCTCCGGGCGAACCCATCATTGATTGGCGCTGTAGCGATGGCGGCAAATATCGGCATATATATCCGAACGCCAAGACTACGTATCTGGCACAAAACACCCAGTCCCAGAGACACTGTATTCTCGCCGGTCGTGTTCAAGCACCACCCCGCTCGTGCGGAAACATTCACGCGAAATCTTGCAGTAATAAAGTGTCACTGAGTGCGTGGCGATTTGAAAAATTCCCCAAGTCATTAAAACTCCGACACACGTGTGTTGATATGGCGTGATTGATGGTCAACCATCGCCACGTCTCTTGTCTTTTCCCTCCATCTCTTCCCCTCCCTTCCTCCACTGTGCCCTACTGTGCCCCGTTGAATGCCCCTCCAAACCTACGTTCTGGGCTCTTGTGACCCATCAATTCCCTTCTGCTAAATCTGGATGACTTGGACCTCTGCGCTTGTGGCTGCCGCTCATCTGGGTCTGTGATGCTCTGGCTAGCTCTGGCTTCGATGTGGATATTATCTCGCGCCCAAATCCTATAGTCTATGTCTTTTACTTCCCTTCCTTTTAGTCATGATTTGGATGGCTCGCATCATGTCTAGCTGAAGGTACATCGTCCGTCCCCCGCCGACTCATCTGATGTATTTAAAACAGCGAATCGTGTTTCCGCGTCTCTCAACATTCTCAAAGGTGGCCGCGGTATGTGATTGACACACATTCCCGACGCCATCCGCCCCCAGTTCAGGACCAAATTCACGCCGGCGCTGCTCGAGTACACCGGAAGTATCCAGGGCTGGAACGACCCCACCGCCGTCGAGGTTGTCACCATCTGGAACTCCGTCTTCCCGGATCACGCGGTCTCGGTGGAGGAGAGAGAAGATCGTGATTTGGTGCTTGTCATCACAAAGCTCGTGCGTGCTAGTTCTTTCAATTTGCAGACTCAGGCTCACTGCCTCGCGCACCTAGGCCCAGGACAAAATCGATGGATGGCGCAACAGGATCGGCGCCGCCGGCGTTACCGTGTGGAAAACAGTCTTCAAGGGAAAATCCAAGCAAGAGGTCATCGCGGACGTCGAGTGGTACTTGAGTGGTTCTGATCGGTCTCGCGTATTCTACTACCGCGACGTTATCGACGACGAGGAGACTGGTAAGACCAAGCTCATGGTATGTACCTTGTCGTGCTCCTCTTCTATCGGGCGATAATTACCCTTGTCAGGGATTATTCCAAAGTTTTGTTTTCTCGCATGTATTCACTGTCCATTGCAATGCGACTGCTACGGACGGCCACCTCGGTCCATTGGGATACCCTACGACTGTGCCTGAGGGCGCGCTGACCCTAACATGTCATGCGGTGTCGTACTTCCTTTTCATCATCCGAAGCCTGTACTGACGAACACTCAGATTAAGCAGGGACTCAATTACCACCGAACGGGTCAGCTTGTCATCCCCGAAGGCAGCCTCGGACAGTTCTCCAAGACGAATTGGGCCGATCACATGGATTTTAGTGAAGGCGTGCAAAAAGTGGTCGCCAGCACCTCTGCCATCACCGCCGTCGTCAAGAAGCTCAAGGAGTCGCAATGGGACAAGATCATCACCGCCGCCCGCGCCGCTGCTTCGGAACGCGCTGATATATCCAAGGCCACGGTTATCGACGTCGATGCTGATCCCGAGGAGTCGGACTTCGAGCTCGTCGACGACGATCCCGATATTTAGGTGCGTGTCCCGGCTTGTAATCGGCTTCCTTTTCTAACACATCCCCTCGGATTCGGTGCACCCTCAGTTGGTGGCGCCCCTCCATGCACATCACATACATACCTCCCGTAGATATCCACGCCTCGTCAACGTTGCTATACTGGTTCCATTCTATATACTATCTATGCCATACTATGCTTATGAATATATGAATCTATGCCAATTTCCTGCGGGATCTATGCCTGGAATACACTTTTGAAGTCACTTGTGCGCCTCCTTTTTGGTCTACTTGCCGTGTCCTTCTGCGTCTTTTTCACTTTTAAAAGAAAACGGACATGTCTAAAAAAAGAGAAAGAGTCTTTTTCATCTTTTAGGTCTTTCGACTCTTTTCGTTCTTTAAAAAGAAGAAAAGATCCCAAAAGACAACTTGTCAAGTTGCTGATGTGAGAGTAATTTGTTAAGGCGAGAGCACAACCACCAGAGCCAGCAGACCGTCTGGCCCGAGCCGAAAAGCGCGAAATCTGGCGGACTAAAACATATAATTGACATTTTCAAAGTTTTGACCCAGCAGATCTCTGCTTTACCTTCCTACGGTGTTTTAGTACCATTCACTTGACCTTAGGCAAATATTTGGACCACCAGGAACGATTTTCAAATTTGGTCTCAAACTTGTCGTGAAGTGATAGCTGCCACCATACCAGGGATTTATACCTTGAAGGAGAGAACTCCGACCAGGTCCCACAGGGTTTTAGCTGGAGGTCCTGCCCACTCAGGGCCGGCCAGTCCACAGATCGCCAGTGTCTTGTGATATCGACCCACTTGAATGATGTTGTGCTCAGTTGGCATCTTGTAGAATTCTGTACGGAAAACCACCCATACAGTACTACATGTTTGTCTTTCGTAAACTGGTTGTTCAGCCTGTGGACCACGCGAGTATAATATATCCCCCATCCCCCGTCCTTTTTGCAAAGAGCTGTAAATTGGTTTAAACCACGGAAAAGGGAATTTACGTTCAACAGAGTTCGGTCTTGGTCAGACTGTCCCACCCATTCCTCATTGCTTCAATGCAGCGCCCTCCTGCCGGACCGAATGCCGCGCGCGAAGCCCCTACTGGCGTCCATCCGACTCGCCGGCGTGAAAGTCCCTTGCGCGCTACAATCACTTGCCCGTAATCCTACCCCGCGAGATTCGGTGTTCAACAGCATGGCGTGACCACTCTGACTCTACGAAATGCATTCTTTTACAAGATTTCAACTTCGCTGACCACCCAGGCAGTACACGCTATGACCGAATTGATGCAACCACGACTGTCCTCGATAATATTCGCTCCTGAAATCGTCTGAGCCTCGACTTTTTCCACTCCCTCTTGCACCCTGTTTGAGATTTCACTTTGAGCCTAGAAGGAGCGGAGCGCAAGATTCTCCTTCTCCTCCTCCTGCTGCGACAGAGCTTCTTGGTTCTGCTCGATGTCGAGGTCTTCTTGCCGACCGTCGATAGGAACTGATAGGTGAGCGTGTGCGGCGATGAGGGCATCCTTGAATACGTCAAAGCCGGGGTAATGGAGAGACTGAATGGAAACCTCGGAGGTGGGAGCGGCACGTCGAGACGGAAGCAGCGAGAAGCAATTCACGTAACAGCGGCGAGGAGTGGATGGAGGGGATGAGGGGAACGCCTGCGGTAGCGTCCGGATCGGACTTCGTCTTGTCGGTGAGCTTTTGGGACGTCCAAAGGATAGGTGGATCGGGCTATGGCCTCTGAAGTTGGGGGAAAGCACTCGGATCCGAGGCATAGGCGTACTAGGCGAGGCGCCGTTTCCCTCTTCAGCGACGGTCGTTGTGGAGCTGATCAAGTAGGTGACCATGCGTTTTGGCCTGGGGGTGGGGAGAAAGCGGTCGAGTAGTAGTTCCTCTAAAGGACCACGGCGTGGTCGGATGGGTAATGGTGTGGACTTTGGCATTTGGCGTGATAGCGGTTTGGCATCAGGGTAGTGAGCTCAACTCTGTGAAATGGGTCCGGAGAAAATGACGCAGCAAGCGCGCACAGACGCGCACTGACGCGGCAGTCAGAATGTCGCTGTTTCGAAATCCGCAGAAGCCATTCGAGTTGTTGAGGGAAGGTATTGCGCTGTTTTGAACCCGGCAGCCGAGCGCGGCATCTCTGAGTGCTCAAAGCGTCCCCAACGTGCCATCGCGCCGGAAACTAGCCCAGAGCACGCCATCAAAAATCTGAGGACGCAGAAAGTTTCGTATTGACCTGGGCTACCCATTTCGGCTCAGAAATCGTCTGAGGTGAATTTCCTGTTAGGCATATATCTCGGCCCCACTTTCCTCAACGTTCGCATCCCCTCGAAACCATACGTACTCAGAACTTCGCAGGTTGCCCTCTGCCTCAACAACGACCCATAAGACCCATATTATCGAAGCAAAGACTCAAACCTCCTTGTATACTGTTCATAACTGACCCACACCTCACCTTGACCTGCACTACAGTTGTATGGCTCATAATGCATAGCGCCGGTGGACACCTAAACCCGATGCATTATGAGCAATATGCATTATGAGCACACCTCTACAGTGAGAAAGGGGGGTTCGTTGGATCCAAATTCTCCAAGATTTTATGCGCTATGAGCCATTATGCGCATATGTATTATGATAGATCCAACTGTGTTCATTTGGAATCGCCGTCATTTGACCTGGATAGAGATACCTTCATCATTCCGCATGTCTCCAACTCAGGGCAACAATGAATAACAATATCACTACCGCAAAACTAATCTTACCGCCCATGTGAATTGCAAGCAGAAAGAAGTTGTCTGCATACTGCAAGTTGTAGTAAAATTTGGTCGTTTTGGGCTCAAGTTGTACGAAAGTAGTTTTTACACATTATTTGTGCCATACGATATACTATGGCACAAATAGTGTGTAAAGACTGGTTGCCTGCAACTTGAGTGAAAACGGACGAAAATCCACTACACCTTGAGTGGAAAGTGAAGATTGCATGCATCTTTTGTTACATGCAAGCCCTGTGCTTGCAACTATTTTTTTACATCCAACTACCTATTTGCAACTTTTTTGTTATTCAACTATTCAACTGTGAATGCTTACAACATGCAAGGCGCAAATTGAAAGTGTTTGCAACCTCGAGGGCCGACGAACTGATGGACCTGATCCGAACATTGATGTCCCGGTTGCCTGATACTGTGGCAATCTGTACGACTGAAACGGACTTCGGAGCGTTACTGAAACGTAACACTGTAGAAGAATGGGTTTGTCCTTAGGTGGACTGAGAGATTGCCAAGGTCGTGCAGGAACCTGGTGCTAAGCGTAGGCAATGCACGGCGCGGAATAATTTGGGGAGAGCTCCTAGGATAGCGTAGTCAGTACGCAATTGAGAATAGATCACTTAGCTTAAGTCGGCTCAAACTCGCTCGCACTCGCACTAGTAACTCCGGGTGAAGAGAGATTAATTCCCTGGTAATAGGCCAAGCGAATTTAAATACAAGGGAGGACGGCTGCTCACGTACTCTCGTGACACCGGAGCCTGCAGGGGAATATTGAAACATACATGAAACATAAAATGTACGTAAAGAGACCGTCGTAAATGCTTCGGCTAGACCAAGACCTCAACACACTGAACACCAGGAGTCGCACAAAGACGAATAGGGAGTAGTGCTGCCCCACTCAGCAAAGACTATGGGTGCCCTATCCAAGTCCGAGTCGATACCAGGCACGGTCCAAGTGTCCAGCGGCGTCGGGGATGATGTTCGCGTGGGGATTGCTACCAAAAACAGTGTGAGAAGCCCGTGAGACATGGTGGTGATAAGCGAAATATGGGTGTGGTGATATGAATGGAGTGTATCTAGAAATGGTAGGTCAATATAAATCTTGTGCCCTGACTGTGCTCCAGCCAATTGTGAAGTGTCGCAGAGGTAAGCACCCGTGAGATGCCCGATCAACGATGACAAAGTCCCACCGATGGAATGGGGCCAAAGGCGAAGTTGCCATTGCGGGCGATGCAAATGAGACCTGGAGTGAGGACAGTGAGCACCACGAGAGGACGAGGTTAAATTGACAAGTGTGAAGGGAGAAGCAAGAAAGATCTGCGCGGTGTTACCGTATTTGGGTGACACGTGCGACCGGCTTGATGTCCGAAGTCGCCGAGCGGGGCAAGGTGTACTTCCACAACACTTGAAACGAGAAACGACCCTACCGTTACGCATTACAGTTGAAACGAAACAGGGTTTTTTGGTGCTTTTTTCGCAAAAACAGCCAATTTCGGCGAAAATTTCTCCCCGTAACGCAAAACTTTCACTGAAACGCAGCCCCCGTTATGCATTACATCGAGCAAAAATTGAAAGGAAATGGGGCCAGCGTTACACATTATGTTTCAGTCATACAGATTGCCACAGTATTCATAGTCTAGTTTTAGTGGGCATGAGTAAGCCGTCGCTCGCGCTTCCGGTGCACGTGATCGCAGCGAACGACATGTCCCCAGCGCGTCTGGGCTAACTCGAGAGGGGTCAGACATATTTATCTACACTGCACTGTTGCCAGATGATCTATTCCCCACATTAATGCCCGGGAGAGGCAGATTCATTGTATGACCCCTCGTGTGAATTCTTGGCACTGCCACCGCGTCGCGGACGAAATTCATGTGCTGGACGTAGAATTAGGTGCGCTCAGAGTAGACTTCTGCGGCTGGCCGCAGATGCAGAAGGTCATGTGTCAGTGACTGTCGCATCACGGTTGGTAGTTGTTTAGCCATGTATACCAAAATTCCCCACTGGCCAAAAAATATCTATCTTTCGTCTCTTCGTCGCCACTGCCCTACATACCACTCTCTTTTGACTCAGAACTTTAATATATCGCTTTAATATCATCTCACATGGCCTCTCGCAAAGAAAAACTGCCCCCGCTCCCATGGTCTGCAAATGATGGAGCACTGACTTGGATGCTTCTTGAGCATCTGCAAAACCTGGAGAATTTCGTAGTTCTCTCGTCGTCCCCGTCCTCGTCGTCCTCAATGGAAGGAGCGAGCAAGTCGTGGAGAATCATGTGTTTTCGATAGGATTTGGTTACTTGGGAATGCACGATCTCTCGGCCCATTGGTGAAGTAGGGGGTGGAAAGAATAGTATCGGGAACATTCACGATGATAATGATTGATTTTATTGTACAGCGCAAGGTCTTATCGATGAAAAGTATGTCGTGATAAAGACTTGGCTAATTAGGCCCAAAATGGATCGGGACAAACAGTGTCACCAGTCACTGACACATGACCTTCTGCATCTGCGACCAGACTCTGAGTGGACAACTTCACAGATTCCTCGGGAGAGAGTTTCCTCAGTAAGGATCAAATACATTGTTTCTGAGGCACATCGGGCAGTGTTCGCTGGAAGGGCGAAGGGCTTCAGAAGGGCTTCATGAAGGGCTTCATAATTTTCAGCCAAGCATCGGTCCCTTCGGAAGGCCTTCATATATCACGTGTGTATTATGTATTTTTTATTTTTATTTGGGATGTTGCCAATGACTTTGTTGTGTCGTGCGAGCAGTGCCCTCACCTCTGCAGAAGCATTGGCACGTGACACCCATCTGAGGCACTGGCGAATAGCCGGAAGGGTTCCTCAGATCCCGAGGTTGAAATGCATTTACGCAGACACGTGACAGAACAAGTCACGGTACTGTGGGACTCGAAGCCGGGATCTCAACTGGCTTAATACCCACTAAAATGCCTCACGGTTTTTTGTGGGATTTGAACCCTTGACTGTAATGCATAAAAATTACGTCAGCCGGGTGGGCGTGCTATGTTGGTCATCGCAAGGATATTTGCACCCTTCCCATGCTGGGGTGAAGCGCCTTGAGCTTTATGGGGGGCTGCCGTACTCCCTGCTGTGCTCTCCATGGTACATGCAGTGTACCGTTCCGCGCGTTCTTATTGTCTTCGCCTACTCTATTGTTCTACTACCTAGATATGTAGCTAGTGTACAATGGATCCAGGCTTTTCGCCTCCCCATCTGCGACCCATATGAGACCCCATCTGCCTTTTCGGCCCCCATCTGAGACCATCTGAGATTCTGCTTTCAACACCATCTACTATGGTCCTTTATCTGGTGCTCGAGCAAGAGAGTTAACCATCTCAACATCAATTTTGGCTCATGAACAAATATATTAAGCACAGGCGATGATAGCAAAACATTTTCCACGTGTTTTTCGCTTTGACCGGCTTGAACGAGACGAATTTGTGTGCCATCTGCTATGGCACTTTATCTGGTGCTCCAGCAAGGGACTTGAACATTTGAGCATCACTTTTAGCTCATGAACGTATATATAAAGCACGGGCAACTACAGCAAAACATTTTCCATGTGTTTTTCGCTTTGACTGGCTCGAATGAGACAGATTTTGTGTGCCGGCCCTTCATCTGGTGCTCGGGCAGGAGAGTTAATCATATTAACATCACATTGGACTCATGAACGAATATATCAAGCACAGGCAATGAGAGCAAAATTTTTTTCCACGTGCTTTTCACTTTGACTGGCTCGAACGAGACAAATTTTGTGTGCCATCTGCTACAGCCTATTATTTGGTGCTCCACCAAGATACTTACAGCTCTTTGCGGAACATAGGGTACCTATGATAGAGCATGCCAGGGTATATCATCAGTCGATTGAAGATGTCTATATGCCCAGAAACCTTGGCAATATCCAAATTATTGGGAGGTTTGACTTGGCTGATATTACCCTGATTATAACAGATAGTACATTGGAAGTATAAACTATATTCACTATCTGACGACGAGAAGCCCTTGGGAATACCTCAAAGCCCATTGTATCAAAAATCTTGGTTGATCTGAGCTCTATATGTAACGCTACAGCTGTTCTGCACCCAACATCGGAAAAACAGCAAATGTGAGCCAGCGAACCGTCCAATGAGGTCTAGGATAAAATGTAAAAGACATCATGCCCTCCGGATTTCAAACGCCAATCGATTGGTCCTACGTTCAAGGGAAACGGCCCCGAATTGATCTCAGAACAGCTGTTCTCGTCAAAATGATCAAAAAGGAAGAAAAAGGAAAAAAAAAAAGATTGTCCGCACCCTATGTTCCGCAAGGGGCTGTAACATTTTCTTCTGTGGTTCCATGTTCAACTGTAAATAATGTCACGTGCTCATACACATTTCATTGTTGGGCCAGACACTCTCAGTACCAAGGGAAGCCCGAAACTGGTGTTAATTTGTCTAAAGAGGCAACAATCCATCCTTCGATGCCTGTTATCCTGATCTCTAAATACAATCTACATAAAAATTTGATGCATTGAGACGTAAATCGTCCAAACTAAGTGGCTGCTTTGCCATATCCATTGAGCCTGGAACCCTCAACAAGCCACACTGTCAAGAGGTACAATTCTGGCCAGAAATATTATTTAAATCCTATGACGGCGGTCTTAAAACGCACCCAAAACATGCCTATGAACAACACAAATATTCAGATTGGTACCGAGGGCCCTCCTGGTTCACGGGAGGGTTCCGGGGACGTGGTACATCCCTCTTGTCAGTGCCTGCCAGCTACGAGTTCAGAGAGTGAAATCAGCAGGAGTCGGGGTGATCTGGGGCCTAGCTCCGACTACCCAACACACGGCCCCTTCTGTAGCGGCTCTGCTGCTCTGGCTGCTACAGCGACGGGCGAGGGGCAGCATCCACTTCCCCCTACAGACCTTCGAAATATGACTACCACAGACCATGATTCACCATGGTTGATGCCCATATCAACTGCGGCGACTCCTGATCTGTGGAACACAAACAGTCGTATTATGAATGGTACAAATACAATTCCGGATATAATTATGGGAGATGTACAGTGCGCAGCGCCACCTCTCCGACACCTGTCAAACTATGCCGAGAAATTTTTTGTAATTTATTTCTGATTTTTCCAGCCAGGAAACTGGCCAAAAGAATGTGTTTGACACAAGATCTCATTTTTTCCCACGGTGTTTCACTTTTTCGGCCAAAATTGCCAAAAAAATTGTGTGTACCTCTTCGGCGCTCCAGGCAAACTCTAACAATCAGAACCAAATCGATCACTGCCACAGGGCGACAGCACTTCCTCCGACGACACATCAGAGATTCTTCGTAGAAGATGCCTAAAAAAAGTGGCAAGCAAGCCGCGGCTCTACAGCGAGAAGCAGTCAAACGCAACGAGACTATTTCGGTCACTCTCCCGCTGGATCCGTCATTGACAACGGATCCAAGCTACGTACCGCCAGAAAATGCAGAGCCCGATACCGAGGTCGGACCATCTGCAGGTGCTGATCACGAGAAGCCAGTACAATTTCTTTTCATTTCATTTTATTCTATCCTTTGATGCCATTCTACAGGTTATCCCGGCCAAGCGCAAACAAAATTTGGATGCAGATTTAATCCCGCATCGCAAGCTCGGAAAAGCAGAAAAATCACGCAGTACTGAGTGGCGCGAGAAAACGGGAAAAACAAAGAAAGCCAAGGCCGCCAATATGCAGTCGAGCGTAGCCTCAATTTTTAATGTTTGTTTTGGGTCACATTCACGATGTTCAATAAATTCACATTGATGCAGTGCGTGGTTAACCCGCGGAAAGTCGTTCTTGCAGAGCGAAAGGAGTCCGAGGAACCAGACTCGGATATTGAGGTACAAAGACCATATTAAATCAACCATCCATATTTACATTGGGTCCTAGATAATTGAGCCTGAAACCCAGGCAGATATTGTAGCCCCGGGTGAAACCCTGCAGGCCGAGGTAATTCTGTTGAATTCCCTTTCCCCATGCTCAGCTTTTAAAAAAATAAGCAGACTGTTGTCAATGTGTCCACGCCATTTCAACTTGACGGCGTTGGAAGTAACACCGATAGTCCAGTATGTTTTGTTTTTCATTTTCGGTTTTTTGACCTGGATTAATTGCAACGGTTTAAAGATGCCAGTCGTTGCTACCGAGACTGTCCCGCCACTTGACGGCGTTGAAAGTAACACAGATAGTTTAGTATGTTTCAATTTTCTTTTTCGGTTTTTAGCCCCGAATTAATTGAAACGGTTTGAAGATGCCAGATGTTGCCGCCGAGACTGCCCCACCCCCTATTGGAGTTGACAGTGTTCCAGCCACGGCCTCGGCCATGGCTTCAGCAGAACCAACCCCCGTCCTCGACAACCTGGGACCCACTGCCCGCGGAGCACTCAAGGAAACTACGGTCAAGGGAAATCACGTAAAAATTCGCTTTCTCATCAAGCAGCACAGAAAGGCACTTTCGAAGAAGGAAGTTCTGATCAGCAACAAGAAAGCCGCCAGCTCCATTCTTGATCTCGAAGCTCTCAGTCAATACAACGACAAACTTCTTGAGCTGTCCCTCAAAAAGATCAAGCTTGTTGCGAGTGTCAAAACTACGAGCCGTCTTTTGCACCCAAAGCTGAAGCAGAAGATTTCACTTTCTCACCCTTCTGAAGAGGCGAGTCTGGCTATTTCTCACCGCTGCGGAAAGGGTTCGTATTATGCCAGGGTTCTCCGCGAGATGGCAGCACAGCTTTTGGCCGATGGGACCTTGCCGGAGAAACACCAAGGTGCAGGGGCACATCATGAGTCTCTCCTCGACAACCCCGCCATTCGGGACGCACTTCAAGAGTGGGTAAAAGGGACACTTGAAGTCGACGAGGGTGGGTTCCTTGGGCCGGTACGTACCCTGTTTGTCTGGAACACAGATCCGAAATCATCATCTCGATATTCAGATGAGGCCCGCAAAAATGTGTCGATACATCAACGATTTTTTACTTCCTCATCTCGAGATCAATGCGACCATCAGCGAGTCGACAGCTGTTCGTTGGCTCAAAAAGATGGGCTTCAATCTTTGCCGTGTCCAGAAAGGAGTGTACGTCGACGGGCATGAGAGAAAAGATGTTGTCGAAAGCAGGAATAAGTTCATTGAATATTTATGGCTGCAGATTTTGCCGTGCGTGTTTCAATATCTGTTATTTTTCTGATTTCTCAACGCAGAACAAACCAGATTCTGCTACCAATATGACGAGAAGACCCTCGAAGAAATCGCACCAGTCCTCAAACCTGGTGAGAAAATACACTACGTGATATCGCACGATGAATGCTGCGTTCATGCCGGTGATATGGCGAATTTCGAGTGGATGAGGGAGGGAGAGCAGCCTCTACGTCAAAAGAGTCGGGGACGAATCGTCCACATCTCGGATTTTATCTTTGAGCATGGCGGCAGACTCGTCTTGAACGCCGAGGAAATCAAAGCACAGCTAGCCCTTCCCAAAGAACCTCGTCCTCCAGCATCCAACACTTCGACGAACCCGCTCACAGCTGCTAAAGACGCCGCTGCTAACCCCACTCCGACCACTGTTGCCTCGACTTCGAACCCTGACACCGCAACTGCGCCTGCTCCTGCAAAGCGAGCGAGAAAGTCGAAGCAGGCCGCTGCTCCGGACGATTCAGTACCTCCCCTCATCATTGACCCAGAACTCTTTACAGAGACAACCGAGAGCGCTCAAACAGAAAAGAAACGCAAGGGTAAAGGGACGGCAAAAAACCTGCCAATGAAACTCCTGCACAAGGTCGCACTTATGCCGAAAATGACTGGACTCCACCCCCTCCACCTGCACCCTTTTCAGCCTATCAAATCCCCAGCTTCGATGGACGTCGCATTATCTACCCTGGAGCAAAACACGATCCGTGGTGGGATATGCCTCAATTGATTGCTCAGGTGTGTCTTCTCAATCTATGCCGAATAATTTTCAATGTTGTGCAGGTCAAGGATGCGGTATTTCTTGACGGCAAACTCGGTGATCGGTCCTGTGGCACTCAGGCGATAGACACTGGCATAGTGATGTGCATGTCGATAGAACCGGCGGATGGTTGGGAGGGGGCAGAGTCGAAGTCCTTCATTAACAAGGTCCTTGTCTTTTTGCCAAGTTCTGTTAGAACGCTCCCGGAACCACCGCTTCACCCAAGCCCAGAAATATTCGATAGGATTCATCTCAGGGTGGAACTTCTCTCTTCGTGCTCGTCATACGTCTGCGGCTTTGGCTGTGAATCCCAGGCCTCAAAATAGTCGGTGTCTTCCTCCGTGTCAGAATCTGTATCACTCTCCCACAGATTGTCCCCGCTGTCGTCTGGTTCTGTTTCGGCACTCCCAGGAGTAGGTTGAGACGGGGAAAACATCCCCCCGGTGCCCCTGTGCTGGTGGGAGGCGGTTTGGGCGACCCGTGGCATGGTGTGGAACGAGAGGGAGACGTCGGGCGCGATTGATGGCGGAGCACAGCCACCGGTTATGACCGGCCCGAACCGAAAACGCAAAATCTCGGTGGGGAAAAATATTTTTTCACTTTTTTCACTTTCGCTCCAGGGGATCTGTAGAGGGCCTTCATCTAGTGCTCTCTACACAATAACTTGATGAATGATTTAAAACTAGAGGCACAGTAGCCATTCCCAAATTGGGACAAAAGTTTGTCACGAAGTCTTGGCTGCAACCATACGCGAGAATCAACGGCATGGCACCGTGCCAAATATTTACCTGGCGGGGATTCTCTTGGCACGACGAAATGTGTCCATGAAGATGTCAAGGCCGTCCTCGATGGCTGGCGGAGGGCTGGAAGGTATAGCGGGGCTGCGGGGAGGAGCCGGAAGAGTCCGAGGAAGATTTCCGGCCAGATTCTGGGTCATCATAGCCATGATGGCGGGGACCATGCTCGTCAGAAGCAGGGTGGCGGTGTCCGAAGTCGAAGCCGATGGTGTCGCGAGGTGCTGAGCAGGCAGGGCTCCAGTACGTCCCCGAGTTTTCGATGTAGACGCGCCAGAGCTGATGGCCCCAGTCCACGTGGTCAAAAGTTCTTTTGGGGGAGGATCGCCAGCGGCAGATTTTTTAGCGGCCTGAAATCTGTGAGTACATGTACGGAGCATGTAAAGTGCGACTTACGACGGACTGGCCCCACATGTTGAGGCGGAATCGATTCATCTCGAGGTGCTGGAGGTCGACATTGATGAAGCACACTCCATGCTCAGCACACGAGTGCGCGGCTTTGATCTCATCGATAGCAGCCCCGAGAACGAGCTGTGCAGGTGTGCAGTGCTCAGTGTTGGGTACCTGGAGTAGTTGTCAGCGAAATACGAGCCGAATAAAATATCAGGGACGTACACAGCAGTGCGACAGTGATTCGGTTGTTACTCCAACATGCAAGACAGTGTCGACTTCGACAACTTGATGTAGCTGCCAAAGCGGATGGGCCGGTAGATTCAGAAACGCGCCTTGGACGTCAGACTTGAATGAGACAATTTTGTGGCTGGGGTGAGCTACACGCGCGTCATGCAATGCCTGTCCGAAGTCGTACATGTCGTCGTAACGGACATGTCCTTCAGCTTTGGGTATGCCGTCATTGAGACGGTCTCGAGACCCGATGATTTGTGGTCGGTGATGACTCGTGGCTTCTATTTCTGCCAAACGACGAACATGGGAGATTTACTCATGCCCGGCAGGAGTTCAGTGTCGGGCAGAGCTCCGGACCAGTGGGATGCACTAATTTCTTTGTCACGGTAGGCTCGGATAGCGGCGAGATCGGCCGGGTCAGTCGCGAAGTTCTCGCCCTTGACCTGAAGCTCGACTTTGTACTCGCCGTCGTGGAAAGGCCAGAAACCCTCCCGCAACCCGGTCATCACTGAGCACACGAAGGGCTTCTCGAAACGCTCGACGTTGAAAGTGGTTTCGACTTTGATGTGACCCTTCATCGCGCGAATCGAGGCTTGCACGACTGGGTCGTTGAGTAAGTGAGCCTGTGGTGAAGGTAGTGGAGGGGCAGTTTCAGCAGGAGATATATTATTCTGTGGAGAAGAGGACCAAAGGAAACCACGATGGAATTTGGTGTTTTCCCCCACAGATTGAGTGGGTCCCACAAAAAGAAGTCCGGAGTGAATAGATCTGTTGGCTTGAGAGTTGTGCCCTTCAGATTAGACCAGACAGAGTTGGCACGATCCAGAATTGTCCATTCTTGTAATAGCGTGACTGGCCTGCAGACTTCCGATCATCCTTGAGCTCATCAAGCAGAGTATTGACTCGTTTTTGAAACCAGTCGGGGAAAGGCACTCGTGGCTGAGATCCAGAAGTATTCTTGTTGAGATCTGTGTCCCCATCCTCGTCGTTTTCATTGCCAAGTCCGCCACTCACAAAGGAAGTGAAATCGTTTTGATTCTCTACATCTGTAATAAAACCCAGAGGAGAAGTTTCCAGTGTATTGGACCTAAGTTCGAGTAACCGTTGCGCCACTTTTTTTTTTTTGCTCAATTTTGCTCTGATTGGCCTCAAATAACTTTCATACACCTACTCTGTCTTGTTACTCAACGTAGGGCTGGTTACGAGTCTAGTCATTTACCAAACTCAGAAGACAACATTATCTGAGTTGAAATCACCCTGAGGTTCAAAACAGTCATCTCCCTTTTTTGGTTGTCCTGAACTGAAGTGATAATGTCCAGTGCTACAGCAGTATATTCGTAGCAGCCATGGACAAAAATGCCATCATTAAGGCCTAGTTAAGGCCTAAGAACATCCAGGAGTTTTGTAAAGGGTTAATATTAAGGGCTTATTAACCCTTACATAATTTAACTTAAGGCTTAACCCTTATCTAAGTCCAACACTGGGCATAAATCTCTTGTAGATTGTGCAATAAAACTCAGAAAAGCTGGCTTGGGAAGTGGAATGAACATTGATTGCATGCTCACAGAAGTAGAAATATCGGTGCACCACTCGTCGCCGACCTTTGGTTGCTCCTCATGGCACACACATGTCGACACAGTATCTGCGCAATTACTATGAGTGGTCAGTCCGAGATAATCTCCCAGTCAAGTATTAAGGGCGGTTTAACCACCTAAGAGGATTTTAACGGCAAAACTTATAATATGGGACAGAGGAATGCTCAAAATCCTCGTCGCGGTGACCTCGGTCAAAAATGCAACCGAAAAGGAGAGATTACTTTGTGGAAAATTGAAACAATAATTTACTCACCAAGATTCCGGGGAGTGGGGGGGGGGGGGGGGGGGGGCATGCAGCCGAAACGCCAAGAATCCTATTAAAAGTTTGGGAGAGTTTGAGCCGCCAAAACGTCCTCAGGCCCGGTGTGAGAGCCCGGGCCCAAACCCGGGTCACGGGCCCGTCCAAATTCCGGGAGCCCTGGCCTGCTCGAGCCCGGGTCGGGCTCAAACGCACGGGCTTGCGTCTATCTGGTTCGCAAATTTTCACCGTCACCGCCACCGGTACTAAATAGGTTCGGTTCATAACCCACCTGTCACCTGAAACTATAAAATAGTACAGTAGTGCAAAACATTTTGACGAGGATGCATGGAATGCTGCGATCAATGCTCAAATAGGCCGATTTGAAAGTCGACATTCTCATAGCAGGACTGAAGGATAACGCTGAAATTGGCTCCAGGCATCAAGTATAGAAAGAGAGATGAACCCGGGCTTACCCGATGGCTTCCACCTGATATCCGAACAAAGTATACAGGCAGTACGCCGGTCCGCATGCGCACGCTGCAGCACATTTGAGAGCCGTCTATATGAGCCCTTCCATGCGGATGAAGGTCGCTGGAGAGAAAGCCGCACAGGATCCTATGAATAAATCTCCCGACCTCTACCGACTTAAAATTAGCCCTGCGTGCAACGAATAGGCCTGATGCGGAGAATCACTTGCGCTATGATATTCAGATATTACTTATGCCGGAGTCCTCTTGGACTCCGAGCTCGGACTCGGCCCTACTCCGCGACGGGACTCACGGGTCCATGATCGTATATGAGGCTGACCCGAAGCACAGACACCGTTTATCTATACACCCTAAACTGCAGGACAGTTCCCGCCGTCATGAGTAACCGTTATACCTTCGTTGCGCTTTGTGTGCTTTTTGCCTTGTTTAATTTAACGGAGTTAGACTTGTTCCGAGTATCTCAAGTCCGAAGCAGGCGACTCCTGCGGTTCTATCGGTGGCGCATACAAGTTCAGCGATGAACAATTCGCTGTGCTTAATCCCGGGGTTTGCCATTGCATCCCATGTTACAGCTTACGTTAACGCGTCCCTGTTATCTAGAAGTCCTGCGATGCTCCTGAGCCGGGAGAAGTAAGTGTGTCAAACCTCAAGGCGATTTGTCTCTCACCAGGCGTAGTATGTGTGCGTCAGGCCTATTAATATCGACATATACCCCTCGAATTTAAGCGCCCTCCGGACTTTGGATCGACCATCTGAAATGTGAAAGACACCTGCAGAGTGTGATTGTCCGTAAGGGCTGGTTTTGGGGCTAAACCTGGGAAGCATTAGAATAAATAATTTGATAGTGCGATGACACATACCAGTCGAGGCTGAATGTAGTACCAATTCTGATCTCCCTCTCGCTGCTATCCCCAAAGAAAAACTGTTGACCATCAAAACCTTTCAGATCCTCCCAGATTTCGCCATCCTGAATTGTCTTGGACTCGCCCGGAGTGCGTGGGCGGATTTTCCAGAGGTTGACAGCAGCCATCATTCCAGATCGCTGAAGGAATTCTCGGAGCCCATCCGACAAAACCTGAATAGGCATGACCAAATTAGGCTTCCGAGTTGGCAGAGGTACAGGAGTCCCAGTAACAAAGGAGACCACTGTTTCAAACAGTTGGCGAGTAGCCGGGCGAAACAATTCAAGATTGCAATCCGGGCAAAGGGTATCGGAAGGCGTAGCATGGTCAAAGAGTCGATGACACTGGTAGCATAACAGGTGTTGTGTGAAGCGGTCGTTCCAAGGCCCAGACGCGCAAAAACAGTTTTCAAGGTCTGTGGTATGGGCTGTTTGAGATCCACAAGGTTTCCTGGTAGTTTTGAGAATATGAATTCCAGACAGATCAGGATAAGACCACAGGCGCTGAAGGAGACTTGATGGCGGGTGTGCAGAAATGCCACCAGAATCATTACACACCGCACATACCAGTGTGCATGCAAGCGTGCTCTCACCGGATCCAGATCCTCCCCAGTGTCAGATTCAAAATCACTAGAATCTGAAACTGGTCCATGGCCCCCTTCAACCGAAGAATTATCCATGCCATGTTCAGCAACGGGTTCCTCAGATAATCTCAATATAGAACTGAGTACTGAACATGCGACCGGAATAAATATTAGGACATACGGGGGAATAAACAGCAGTGGAGAGTCATTCTGCGCTGACCACACAGGACTAGTTGGTGTCTGAAGATAGGCTGCAAAAGATGTGGCAGATTCCGAATGAAGTGGATTATCTTCAGGCCGTTCAAGAGGGGAAGATCACCCTCGATGACATGGTTCTCGTCTTCTCTATTGATGGTGCCCAACTGTATCGAAACAAGGCCTCCGATTGTTGGATTTATATCTGGGTAATTCTCGACCTTCCACCCGAGCTGCGATACCAAAAGCGGCACATTCTCCCGGGTGGATTTATATCAGGTCCACAGAAACCTAAACACATGGACAGCTTTGTCTATCCTGGTCTACACCACGTTGCGGCCCTTCAAAAGGAGGGTCTTCGTGTCTGGGATGCCGAAACTCTTCGAGTTTTTGTGTCCAGAATTTTCCTCGCACTTGGAAGCGCAGATGGTCCCGGAATGGCCGCTTTGAACGGATGTGTTGGGCACCACGGAAAGTACTCCTGCCGATTGTACTGTCCTCTGATTGGGCGCCACAAACCTGGTGGTACCCATTACTATCCAGCACGCTTGCTGCCGACTTCCTTTGATGTTGCAGGCTGCAATCATCCAGACGTCGACTTGAACTTGCTGCTGAAAGCATTCACATCTGCGGAGGCTATTAAACGATACCAGAAAAATCTTCTCTATGTCTCGCAGTCCCAAAACAAGACCCAATACGAGCGGCGTCGTCTGGAGACCGGCATCTGCAAGCCAACAATCTTCAGCGGGTTCCATCCGGACCGAATTCTGCGAGTTCCAACCTTGTTCACCCTTGATATCATGCATCTCCCCGGGCTCAATCTCACCGACCTCTTCATCCCACTATGGCGTGGATCGTTCGACTGTGACCGCAGTGACAGCACCGATCTTCTGAGCTGGCCATGGGCTGTCTTGCAAGACACAAAAATCTGGAAAGAACACGGTGAGTTGCAGACTTGTATATGGCTCAACAAATCTAACTCCTGTCAAAGGGAAACTGGTTGCACAGACCACTCCATATATTCCAGGCTCCTTTGACCGCCCTCCTCGCAACCCGGCCGAGAAAATCTCGAGTGGTTACAAAGCTTGGGAATTCTTGCTTTATTTCTTTGGGCTGGGCCCAGCGCTGTTCTACAACCTTCTTCCAGATGAGTATTGGATGCACTACTGCAAGCGTGTCCGAGGCCTGCGGATTCTGATGCAGGAAGATATATATCCAGCAGAGGTTGCGACTGCTCACAACCTCCTTTCCGACTTCTCAGACCAATTTGAACAGCTCTACGTGCAGTGCCGGTCCGATCGCATCCACTTTGTACGTCCCAGCATGCACACACTCTCGCATTTCGCCCCCGAAACTGTTCGCGTTGGGCCGGGAATCATCTATTCACAATGGGGGATGGAACGCACTATCGGAAACCTGGGTGAAGAGATCAAACAGCATTCAAACGCTTTTTCAAACCTAGCACAGCGGGGAATTCGGCTCTGTCAAGTAAATGCGTTGAAGGCAATGATTCCGGACATTGAGCCACCCGAGAATCCAATACCACGAGGAGGCAAAGATCTTGGTGGGGGGTATGTCCTGTTGCGGGCGATGGACACCGCCTCTCGAGACGTACGTCCCTGCGAGCAGAAGGCAATCATCGCATATCTTCAGAGCCACAACGAGGTATTAAATGGCAGCACGGCCACAGTTATCCGATGGGCGCGCTTGCGTCTCCCCAATGGACAGATTGCTCGATCTGCATGGAAAGAGAGTATGAAGGCGTTGGAGGATGTGCGTATGTCCAGGAATGTCACGGTATGTCTTTTCTAGTCAGATTGAATATTCTTGCTGACTTCAGCGCAGATTCAGGTTAATGGAAGTTCGTACATAGGGGAAGTCCTATTCTACATGCTCCTTCGTGTTGGCGGCATCAGCAACGACAATGAAGAAGCCCCCAAACCGGTCGCAATTGTCTCATTGTACGGCCCACCACACCCCGGACTCCTCGCAGCGTCATCAAATACCTACTGGACCGTCCAACACCTTCGGGATACCGCTGTTCGGGTTGTCGATGTTAAATCAATCAGGTCAGTTGTTATGATGGCCCCCGACGAACGCTACAAGACCCGATTCAATGACGGGACCCAAGTGGATCGTTGGTATCTAATGGAGAAGCCCGGGCTCAAGCTCTCTGAGCGGGTGGGACTAGACGAATTTCTTGACTCTGAGGATTAGGAATGCTAAAACAACAAGCTTCGAATATTCTTATGTATCTAGAACTACAGATATATTGTATTCCTTCTCGTCGTCAGCAGATTGATCAGGAGAACCACCCCGCTGGTCACGGTATAGTCTGGGAACGTGTTGTGCTGTCTAAATTCAGACATTGGTCTGGGTATGCAAGTTATAGACTCACTGCTTCTGTACGGCTCCTGCGTAAGTTCCTCTGCACTCAGCAAATTTTCGTATGCCATCTTTTTGACTCGGATTTCTTCGCAGGCTAAGCATCCGGCGTAATAGTACCAGTCTGTGGCGCCGAGAAGGTCCGAGGCCGGAGGACGGCTGTCCGGTACCGCGTCGGGCTCTAACGGGGATGAGGGACGGGCAGAAGGAATCCGCCTGCGAGAGGTACAGGGACATGGTGACGGTGATGCTGGCAGCGAGTGTCTTGATGACAAAGGCATTGATTGCAAGAGGCGTCGGCGCAGTGGTTATTTTGAGACCACAGGTTAGATTTCCAGAGATTAAATGAGGGAGAACGAGTGCTACAGCAGAGTTATGTGGCAAGCTCGCATTCACTCGATCCGGCTCGATCAAAAATGATCGTTAGCCGTTTCCCTCGTTCTGCCTCGACCCGACTCGACGGCTTTCTCACTGGGGATAAGATCCCGGTCTCGAGCCAGTTCGGCTAGCGTTAAATCCGTTGCTGACCGGTAACGGTCCGATAAGATCCATGGATATGATCTGCCATGGTCCTTCCGCAATCTTGTGTGGATTCAGCTTTCCTTGCTGGTATCGATGTACCCGCGTTCTCTGGCATGCCTCGCATGCCTTTATGTACTTCCCGACTTGATTCCCCAATCGCAGCCACCAATAATCTCTCTCCACCATTTCCTGTGTTCGATTTTCTCCGTGATGTCCTAGTAACGGCGAGTCATGGTGTAACCCAATGATCTTGTCTCGCAGTTCCTCGTTTCTTGGGACATATATTAACCCATTATAATAAATAACATTGTCCTTCTTTTCCCAATCTGGTACCTTTTTCTCGATCACCAGCTTAACGCTCTGGTCTATCCTTTTCTCCTTCTTGATCTCTCCCAGGATCTCTGCCTCTGGTCCTTCGAGTACTATATCTTGTGCTCGGAAGTGTTCAGGTTTTAGCATGACGACGTTTTCGTTATCGCCTTTTCCTTGGTCATGATCTGATCTCCGAGATAAGAGATCTGCCTTCTTGTTAAATGCTCCGGAAATCAGCGGGGAATGCCGAAGTTACGGATAAATGGGGAGGCGGAAGTCGTATAGCCTAGTCCACCGCATCTTCGCCCTTGGTCTCCATGTCGGGTACGTGCAGGTGTTTTGCTTGGGAGGATTCAAGAGGGTTACAGTCGCTCGGGGGCGCTCCAGCCAAAAACTGCACTCGGGCATGCTCTTATCAAATTAGTGTTGTGCTGCAAACGGAACGGGTCGAATGCGGTGGTGGGAGCCTTGAAGATCTTCCCATGCAAGCAGAACTCGGCTGATGCGCTGATGCGCCGCGGAATTCTTTACTCAGCCCGCAGGGCATTCGCTTTCTTATAGATTCTGCCCGCAGTTCGATCGTCAGCAGAAGCGATATCCAGTGCCACTGAGGGCTCCGTCCCGATCCGTTCTTGGGCTCTCTCTGGCTGGAGTTCATACTGTCTCGCGACGTGACTGCTAAACACGGGGGGTTTTTATAGAGGATACTTGAGCCAAAAATAATGTACAACGGTCATATCAGGTGGGGACGGACGGGCGAGAGAGTGGAAGATTGAGGGGGGAAAGCCATATGAAGAGGGAACTACAAACGAGGAAAGTTACGGGGAGGAAAGGAAGGAAGAGATGCGGACGCAAGAAACAATAAGAAGGGGGGAAGACGGGCGGAACATGGAGTAAGTAAACAAACTAATCTTACAACATGACGAGCGAATGGAATAGAATGAAAGAAACTATGGCATTGAGTTGGGTGTACGGAAGCTAAATATCATAATGATGCAGAGGCGTGGAATTTACTGTCCCCTTGGAGGAGGAAATTGACCCTGGCTCGGGGGTTGGCGGGAGCCCAACTGCCAGTCAGGAATTGGAGGTAGAGTCCCAAAAGGAAGGGACGTCTGACGGTTATACTCAGTACCCCGTTGGTACTGGGGATACTGGCCTGGGGGCAAGTGAGGAGCTTGGGCCTGGTGATATTGCTGGTGTTGAAATAAGCCCCAGAGGAGAACATCACAAGGAGATGCAGAGGCCAACGATGGGGAACTTCGTTGTAATCCGGTAGTGTACATGCTTGTAAGTACACTACTTTTATACTATTTCTCTGGTGCAACCGTTACCAGGAAACCTTAAACAGCAACGGTGAGGTTGCCCATACCACGGTAGGTAGTGACCGAGCTCGCAACAGCTCGCACAGCTGCGCACAGCCACTCCAAATCCAACAGCTGGGGGGTCTGATTCCTATGATAGGGGCCCGGGGTAGGGACGAGGGGGCTATTAGGATCGGACGGGTTGCTTCGGATGTAAGGAGCCTGCGGAGTTTGCCGGCTCGGAGAGAACAAAGTGCGGGTGGCGTCAGGCAAAATCGTTGGATCATGTGCGGGTGGAAGTGACGGATCAAACATCTGGTAAGTTCTGAAGTCGACATCCGTTCGCTGGAAATGGTGCTGGCCCGAGTTTGAGGGTCGGTGGGTGCGGCGAACATTATCAGCATACATCATCTCTGGCGTGGTGCCAACGACAGCGTATAGAGAATCTCGGCCATCACTAACAAAGCCGGTACCTCGGTAGTCAGGGGCAGCAGCTGCGGTTTGACGTCTGGTCACGTCTGGCCGGGGCTTGGGGCCTGGACCAGGGAGAGAGACGGTGGATGTATCCTGGTGGACGTTAATGGGGGTAACGATCCCGTGAAGGGGGCCTGGACGGTTGTGCGGCTTTGTGGAGCGGCGGGGGCGCCTTCGGGTCAGGCAGTCGAGATCTTGTTCGACTTGATCAAACAGAACATTTGAGCTGGGCTGGGAGGAGGAGGAGGAGGAGGATATTATTACTGCGGAGGGCTGGGGGACTGGGGCAACTGGCTGGGAAGCGGGTTCCTCATCGGAATAGCTACCATCAGAGATAGAAGATCGACGAGGGCGACGGCTTGACTGGAGCTGGTGCGAGGGGTTAGACATTGACTGTTGTCAAATGGGTCTAGAAGGGGGAGCGAATTGAACACCGAGTCCCTGGAGTAGGAAGTTGACGTTTTCGATATGTGCCTGAGTGACGGCGTCCGAGAATGGATCGGCGTGCGAGAATGGATCGGCGTCCGGTGAAGTCTCAGAAGGAGGTGGTAATCTTATCTGGGGGGAAAAAATCCTGACCGGAGGGCAAGGAAAGAGTTCTTCAAACTCTTCGTCTGACAGATGTGAGAATGGGAGGGGAAGTTCCTCAAATTTAGCAACTTCGCTCAGAGCCGGATGGGTCTCTGGCGTGGGGGGCGCTATGCACGGCTCGGGTCGGACTATGACAGAGGGGTCGGGCATCCACTATGCAAGCGTCCGGCTCGGTCAGCCGCGACGAAGGCGTCGGCGAGACGTGTTACGGGTGACGAGCGGGGCAGTTTGGGCGGTGGAAAGGGTGGCGGTGCGGGTGACGTGGCCTGTGTGGTAAGCTGGCGAGCTCGTCGTCTGGGGGTGGGCAAGTTGTGCTCGTCGTTAGCGTCCCTATAATGGTGTTGGCGAGGGTTTAGTTTAACACCTTCAAAACTGAAATATGCTCACTAATTGAGGTTTTTAAATGCATCGGGTGCTTAACAAAACTTTGGAGTACCTCTCATAGCTGTGAGCCATGTCAAACTGCCTTGAAATGACCTAAATTGCACAATAAATTCAATGTTCGCAGACCCGTGGTGTACCCGACGGGTTTTACGAAATTCTTATCCCATGTGGACGGGGTAGACATCGATGTACAAAATAGCCTTCTGGTCGGGCTCAAGCCCAAGTAGTTTAATTTGTTCCTCCACGTATGGTTTGAGAACGTAGAGCATCCACTCTCCCATCGTTTTCATCAGGAAGAAGAGATTTCCCCTGTAGCCACACCTCAGGTTTTGAAGCCCCAGTAGCCCCAGTAGCTGTCCACTGCAGCATGGTAGCTTCGGGTAGCTCTGATAGCCCAAGGGCAGGAGATCAGTAGCTGCAGTAGCTATCCAATTCGACTTGGTAGCCCTGATAGCCTGAGGGCAGGAGATCTGTAGCATCTGATAGCCATCAGCACTGGATCAGTAGCAGTGGATAGATCTGCCAAAACAGCAAATGTTGTTTCAGGGTTTTGGTACTTCTGAACATTATGAATGGTCAATATATGTTGATTTAGCAGCTAGAATAAGTCAAAGATGCCTCCTGGGAATCCTTGCAGGGTTCTCACCTGAGCAAAAATCTGTTAAGTCAGTTCAAAGTCTGCTGTGCACATGCCCAGTTATATGCTGGTTCTTATATCCACCTATGGTCTTATAGTCTAGTTGGTTATGATGTGTCTGTTTTATTTTGAGTGTTTTCAGGATGGCATGAGTTCGAATCCCGCAAGTCGCAATTTAATGAATCACCATATGTAGTAGTTATCTATCTGCAAGTATACCTTGGTTTGTCTATTCTGTTGTGCACATGTCTATTCCTGCAGTAATCCTAGTATTAGTTGTTTTGCTTCATTCTATTACAATGCCTACTCCTTGCTATGACTAGATACAGGAAGCTACTGAGCATGTATGCTAAGGCTACTGAGAACTACCAGCAGCTACCATAGTCACATGAGAGAGCTACCAGAACATGGCGGAGGGCTACCAGAAGCCTCATACAGGGGGACTTGACTACCGTGGTACTCAAGCTACCAGCTTTTCATGTGCTATTTCGATCAGGCCAATCCTTCGCCATCTTCTTTCTTGGCGGGCGGCATGCACTGAAGCTGTGGGTGTCACTTCCTATCCTGGCGAGCATAACATATCTTTTGCTAAGTGTTTTTGGTCCTGTTTTTGCCATAGTACAGTTTCATTACCTGTATGCACGTAGCACCTTGTTATGTATCCTGAATATACATTTTTCCGTCATAACTCCGTGATTCTGAGCTCCAACCAACCGGGTGGTGCTACAGCGTCTGGATACATCGTTAACGCCGCCGAGTACAGTTCAGGGTTCAAAAATCAGCGGTAGCTAGGTCAGTTATTCAGTTGTTTAGGATCATCGAAGCTGGATATAAATGACTCACCCGGTTCAATGAAGTTAGCTTCGGACATTGTGAATGCCTGAGACCGCATGCCGTCTACGCTGGTAAATGCTGGGACTGCCGCCGGGAACATGCTGTCCCATCCTGTGGAAAGGATTTGCGGTGTAGCATTTAGTATTTAAAAATGTAGACAGTGTCAAAGTTGAAGTACAAATGAAGGAACGTACCCAGTTCAAAGGAATTGAATGCGGACGGCGCGGGGCCCGCGGGCTCGGGAGCCTCGATGATGACAGGATTACTCGGGTTGGCCCCTTGGCCTGACCCCGATGAAGTTTTTGGCGCTATAAAAATTATTACTGAGGATCCTCAGAGGTATAGCAAAAAAGGAACTCACCCAATTTTCCCGTTGCGGTCTTGACGCGTCCACTGGAGCTTGCAGACAGAATGGCAGACGAACTAGAAGTTCTTCCCTTCTTCGAGGATGACTGCACCACCTTCAGCTGAGCGTTGATGTCCTTTGTACGTGCGCTCGATTGGCGGCGCGTCTCCAGTTCCTCTGCAAGTTGTTCCTCGAGCAGCCTCCGCTCCTCGATCTGTTTCCTCGATTCTCGGGCCCGCTGCGCGGTGTTGGACTGGCGTTGCGAGTTGCGAGCCATACGATGGGCGACTTCGTTGTGTGCGTTAGTCAGAATACCTGTTCGCATGGACATCTGAATCTCATCAGCAGTTTTTTGGTCAACCACATAGGCACTGTAGGATCAATTTTGATTGTCGTTTGAACGAGGGAATTAGAGGAAATTTACACACCTTTCAATCGCCTCAACGCATGTCAACTTGATGCCGGTCTGAGAGTTCGTCCAGTGGTGTTGAGCCTCATTTGTGTTCGTTGTCGATGGAGTGCTGTCCCAGACGTCGGCAGGAATGCGGGACTGGGATTTCACGAGGCAAGGGATAATCCACTCATTTATTTCCTTGTGAGCCCACCAATCTATGTCGAAAAATTTGGGGGAGATCAATAACGATCTGAGAACAATCGAGGCCAGTCACCTTGAATCTTCTTGATACCTAGACACTTTACGAAGGCAGAAAACGCGTCCAGAGCTTCCTTGGAGTCGATATACACAAAATCGAGGAGGCGTTCGTAGTCGGTACTCGATACCAGTGATTTGAAGTCATGAACAGGTCTAATGAGGAGCATCAGACTATAGATCTCGTGGATCGGAAGGAAATATACTCTTTCGAATGTCGCCAACAAATCTTTATGAATTCTGGCGCCACCTTCTCGGGTGGCGTGTCGTTGGGAATTTTGCTGTACTCGGGAACATTCTGCTTCATGACAGAGCGACAGATTCCAATGATCTGTGCGCCGTCCATGTCAGCATTCATGACCTGTAAATTACCTTAGAACAACAATAAGATCACACCGTTGTCCACCTTGGCTACAGTCGCACTGATACATCCACTGGCTTCCACGCATTCTCGATAGATCTCTTTCACGGCGAGAGATACCTTGGTGAGCGTCGGCATCAGATGATTATGACCACCTTGTGATACGCAGAAGCCGAGGCAATCTCGGCCGTCACCCCGTCGACCACCTGCGCACTAACGCTACTCGTGTTTCAGCAGCGCGCTTATCCATCTATGCCCGCACCACCCGGACCCAGGTGTCCCACCCCGACCCCAACCCGCACCCCGCACCCCTTCAAAGTCCGTTTGCATGCTGACTGTCCTCCTGGGCTGCATCTTGAAAGTTTAAACGATGAAAGTCTTGGGTGCACCTCTGAGTAGGATGCTCGTCAGATCCTTTCCTCTGGTGTTTCCTCGCTTCCTCGGGGCTGGTTTCCTCGGAGTCTCCTTTCCCCACATGTACACTTCCCGGGCCTCTGGTAACTGATTCTTTTCTGTTTTCGTTCCGCATTTGTTGCAACTTTCCTCGGTCTTTCCAACTTCCCTTCAACTTCCCTTCAGTCTGAGTCTTTGACTCATGTCAGGAACTCGAAGTCAATGGCACAAGGTAATATTGACTCGGACTAGGATATTCAGTTTTTCTGAGTGTGATGTGTTCTGTTGGGGTGCAGCTAGACTGGTATTCGCTCCTAACCCTTGCTCGGGTCCGTATTCACCACATCGCCTCCAGGTTTATTCCTCGTACTTGGGACAGCATGCTCATGTCAAACTGCCTTGAAATGACTTAAATTGCACAATAAATTCAATGTTCGCAGACCCGTGGTGTACCCGAAGGGTTTCGGGTCTACTAAAATTGGAACCCGTACCCGTACCCGGGCCGACCCGACCCGGAAACCCGGCGGGTTGACCCGTACCCGTGCTCAACACTACACAATCCTTCTCATCATCCGAGAGAATTTCCTGTGTGAAAGCACGCTTACGGGGAACGTGTCACGTACGATGTGGGACCTCGTGTTCCCCATCAGCTTGTGCCACAGGCTGTGGCAGTGGCCCACAGCTGATGAAGCAGGTCCCATGCTTCTCCCTGCTACCGGTGCGCTGGTCGACACTGTGACTGGTGCTGACCCGGCTACCTCCTGGATCTGAAGAACATTTGGATTTTTTTTTCCTATGCTGTTTTATGAGCTTTTCAGACGATTCGAAACCAAAGTCCAAAAACTGGTTTAAGGGTCTTCGGAGGCATACTATACTTTGACAGCATGTCTCGGCATCTTCCGGCGGGTCCCCACTGTTGTCCCAATATACCAGGAGTCTCTATTATCCTTTTTTTAGGTTTTTAACTCATAACCTCTTCAAACCAATTTTAACTTCTTGAGTGAAAATTCCTCGCAACTCGGAGCAAGTGACTGTGTGACCACCAGAGTGAAACTGTTCAGGGGGCCACTAGCTAAGCGAAAAATAGTACCTGGCAACCATCTATCAGTGCCTAGCACGACCCTGCACCTGAAAAAAATGGACCTGATGTCTTTTTTTTTTTTTTTTTTTTTTTTTTTTTTTTGGGGATGTTTGTAGTAAGGGTACAAAGTCTGCAGAAGCATTCCCTGATCCTCCATCTGGGTGTGGTGTATGATCCAGTATGGAATTTCACCATCATGCCGTCGAGGGTGTCCGATTTTGCCGAAATTAACTGGCCAAATAATTGCCGGTGGTTGTGTGGGATTCGAACCCACGGCCATCACATCACGCTATTACGTAATCGGTGGCAGCCGGTCTTTTCCGGCTAGGACTCATGGCATTTCCACTTAGCCACTTGTCCCCAATTGGACCTGATGTCCGTGTGGCCGCACACTGGGCAAGCACGCAAAATGATCTGAATACAAACAGAGGTCGACAATGCTCACTCTTATATTCTGTGACAGTTCTATGCTTCTTTCACCCCATCCCACTCTACCCCACTCGGTCCAAGCTCGTTCCATGTCAGCCCAGAGGAAATCAAAACCCACCAAGCGGAAGGCAGATGCACTCGAGGATGCTGCTGCAAACCATGTCACTTTTGCCAACCCGACTGTGAAGCGATTGCAATATACTGTAACCAGTGATACGGGATCAAGAAAAACCACATCAGTATTGGAGAGGCTCCCAACAGCCTCACTTCCAACAACATCCACCAGATCTATTGTGTCTAGTTCTGTACCAATACTGGAGAATCCGCCTCCAAAACAAAGGATGAGCCAGACTCAGGTGTGTTCTTTATGTGTAAATCTGTCATTCAAAGGTGTTTTATACTACCAACACAGAGTTCAAAACTCCTCGAAGACTTTGAGGAGCATTTCGATGAACTAGGCTCCCTTTGAATATGAAGCAGACGAACTTGTGAACTGTCCATGTCGATGTGGACGGCCAGATATGATTGCCAGCACCCAGTGCTACGATTGTACGGGCTATGAAACTTCATGCCAGTTATGTTTTGTCGAAGCGCAAATCCGAAATCCGTTTCATTGGGCTGAAGTCTGGGACACATGGTCAACTGGGGTCATCTCAGAGGTAAGTGCGCTGATCAAGATCAAAAGGTGGATTTAAGCATCTAAGCAGGCTATGGCCTTTTGGGGCTACTGCTACAACTACGCGCCAGCTGAGGTAGTGAGGTAAGTGCAATCTGATCAAGATCAAAAGATAAGCATTTAAGCACACAATGGCCTTTTGGGGGTAAAGCTACGTGTCAGCTGCCTCCTTGGCATCGGTGGCTTTCTGAACCACACCCGACATCACATCATCCAGGGTCTTGTCTCGCTGCCCAGGCCCCATCTCTCGAGTGTTAGGGGCACCCATGTAGCCCGCCATCCACTCTTGCTCGATGCCCTTGTCGTCCCATTTGCCACTGCTTCATGGAGCACCTGCATTTGCAACGTCAGCCTCGAGCCAGGTAGTGAGAAGGAGGGGTTTAGCATACGGAAGGCTTTCATTCAAACACTGTAGGGTAGATGCAATCGGGTTGCTCACATCGGTAGGAAGAAGAAAACAATATATTATGTATGTTATCTAAACCGTCAGAACATATACACTGTCGGCATCGGCAACATACACCGATGACCCATTGCTGTCGCCCTGCATGAGATAAATCCCGTTCCTGTTTAATGCAATTGAATATATATTTTACCTTGCAGAAAGAAACGACCTACTCCGTTGGGACATACTGGAAGCCCCCCGGCACTGGCCCCAGCTCATGTCTCTTGGCCTTCTTCTTGATTATCTGGGCTGCAACCTTAGCCATTGCACGCTTGGCTGACGGCCAGGGAATATATCTCTCACGCTTACGTGCAAGCTCCTCTGCTTCAATGGCGGCCTCCTCACACACAGCCCATGAGGTAGCAATCACCATCGCATTTGCCCTGCATCGACTGAGTCTCCATGGCGGCAGCGAATGGCAAAACCCCGTGTCAGCATCCGATTCGTGGCTAACAGCTATCAAAGGTACTCCCAAGGTTTTGTTAAGCACCAGATGCATCTAAAATCTCAATCAGTGAACATATTTCATGTTTTGAAGGTGTTAAACCTTCCCGGCAAGCTTCGGCAGCCATGATCCGATCAATTCGGACAACCCGTGGACAACCCGTAGACCCGCGGGTTTGGGTCCGGGTTTTCCGGGTCCGGGTCCGGGTCGGCTGTTTCATACCCGAACCCGTACCCGTGACCATCCCTACTCATCGTCGCTGGCGACGTCAGGGACTTCGGCGGCGGAGTCGTTGACCTCACGAGTCCCAGCACGGTCGTTGATCATGCGGTCAATACGGTGAGCCCGCTTGATTTTGGGAGGGCACTGCCCCTCCCCCGTTGGTTTCTTCGTCTTGAGGAGCTGGCAAATCCAATGAGTACGTTTGAATGAAGGATGAAAAAAGGGCCCGCACCGACTTATACTTGTTCTCAAGTGATTTAGCATCCCTCTCTGGCCTTTTACTGTCCAGTTCCAACAGATGACACAGGTATTTCAGGGCCAAGTAAACCCTGCGGTACTTGATTGGCCGTATACCAGTTTTAGAGAATAAGACTGCCCTCAGGCTTTGACGACCAACACCCAACATGTGACGCAGAAACTTGAGCTGAACCCGTTCCAATAATGCTAAGTTCTTCAAGTCCACATCCAAGCAGATGTCACAGCCTGCCATAAGATATGGATCAACCCGCGGAACGTAATAGTACAGTATATTGATAAAAATTATTTGTCACAGTTGCTCGCCGGATTCATGAACATATCCCACAACTCTTGGTCTTTGAGTAGAGTTCAGCAAGTAATCGAGAATGAGATTGAAAGTTCCGATTTCTTACCATTGAGCTCTAAATAATCGGCATTGTCGGAATACAAATCCCCCTCGGGTTGATTAGTACTGCCGTCTTCTTTCTGGGTAGAAGCATTTATGCTGTTTGTAGGGATATATGTCGACGGGATTCCGGACTCCCCAACAGACCTTGACTCGCTACTAGTAGACGGTATGATGAACTCTTGGCTCCGTTTGCGGTGACCTTTCTCCGAATGTTTCATGAGACCAGAGCTTGGCGAGGATATGGTGTCACTCCTGGAGAAATTTGAATTATCAGAGGAGCGTGGTCGGGCGGCAGGGGCGGGCAGAACAGTCCGCGACATGAGAATAGTTTTTAAAAGAGCGGTTCTCGTGTTGCTAGGTTCAACAGCTTTCTTGGAGTCGGATCCACGTGGATGCTGATAGGAGAATGGTTACGGTGTGGTCCGCAAGACATCGGCATTCTCTCACCTTCATCCTGGCTAGAATGAGCTGAGGATGATGAGAAGAGACCCTGGGTTTTGTTTGTCGATATTTGGGCGCCGTCCCTTTGTGGAAACCGAGTCTCCTTTTTAAGGCATAGCTCGAATTCGGGTAACCCACGGGGCACCATGGGTTGATCCGTGGAAAACCCCGCGAGCTCTTCTCGAGGTTTATTTTTTTCTACGCTGCGAAGCCTCGAAGGATCTCAACAACGCCATTCTCGACAATTGACTTGTCAATGTTACTGGGGGGCTTGGCAAGTGGCTTCCGGGGAATCTCCACCAAGAGCACTACAACCGGTGGCTCGAGGATATCTTCTGCATGGCGGCAAATTTGATAAACAATTTTAAAGGCAAACCATATCTCCCAAGGTCCAAAATAAATCCGTGTGTAGCATCTAGTGAAATTCCCGCTACTTTAGGTACTGTAGCACTTTGTATAGGTAAAAGGGGCTTTCAACCGTGGCTGGACGAGGTTGAAACTAGAAGCGGCCGCTCCGTCTTGTAGTGTCCCTTCTTGTCACAAAAATGACAAGTGACGTCCGAACGTGGGCCACGAGAATTCGCCGCAAAAGCAACATTCTCTTCGGATTTGATTCGGATGTCGGGAACAACTGCAGAAGCGTGGGGGACAGAACCGGAGAGTTGGCGGGTTTCTTCGTTAAGCAACCGAGTGATAACACTCTGGAAGGTGAGTTCAGCAGGAGCTGTCGAGTCGAAATTGATGATGACGGCGTCGTAGTCCCATGGTCAGGGCGAGAATCTTGTCTTGGTCCGTGACAAACTAAATCCACCGACATTCGTTCAAATCCCGATGGGGTGCGTGAACCTTGGGCAAATGTTGCAACAGAGTGATGCGCCTTGACGGCGGCTTACACGATGCCGGGATTCGGCCCCGACGGCAACTGGCCCCAACGGCAAATCGATCAACTATGCATACGCCTGCCGACCACGACTGCTAGCTGACGCTACGAGAGCTTGCTCCGGCTAGCATAAGCGTAAGATAAGGTAAACGACAAGATGGAGGACGGACTGTCTTAGGGTTCTGTTTATAATTCTCCAGCCATATATAAACAGTTTATAATTTTGGGTTTATAAACAGGGTGTTTATAAACATGTTTATAAACACAAAGCGCCAAATGGCTAAAAAACGAGTGTTTCCACCTCCCCTTCCCACGTCAGGTCCCCGGCTGCCTTTTTCCCGGCTTCCGTGCTCCCTGTCGCCCGCTCTGACCAGTCCGCAAGACTTCTGATCTCATTTGCGCCGGGGATGGGCTTGTCCGAGAGCACATCATGGAAAAATGGCAACCTAATGTCCACGCCGTCGCGCCGTGAGCTGATTGTGGTGTCTGTAAATTGTGGGAGAGTGCTAGAGGTTGCGTCGTCTGCCTCAACTAGATTGACAGCAGCAAGCCCAGCTTCGCACGCAGGTGTTATCATGACTGTGGGGGCCGTCTCAGAGTTCGTGACAGTGGTCGTTGGTGTGGCTGCTACGGTGCGGTCAGCCTCCTTCATCAGCCCTCTGACACTGCGCCAGTTCAATGTCGGAGCTTTCGACTTCTTTGGCTGTGGCAGATATTGAGTTTCAACACTGAAGTACAGTCGGTAACTTACAGATTTTGGAGTCGATGCCGCCTCAACGCGTTGATTATGCTGATAAATCTTGGTCATGGCAACGATGGTAGATGCGTCCTGTCTAGTGCGATCGACAGTATCATTACGAGTGAATCTTGAGACCGTTCGTTCCTCCGCCATTGAATTCGGCAGTATCGAGAATATCTTCATTCCCACAAACTGAATTTCGCGAATTTTGTTAAGCGGACATATGCATGCAACGATCTAATGGACTTACCGCAAGAACGGAGGCCTCCGGTAACTGAGACATTGCCTTCCAGTATTGCATTGGGCGAGACCATGTCTTTTGGAGCGCACTAAAAGGGGGATATTGCCGGGTGTATGACTCGAATTGGGTCTTGAACGCAGCTAGTATCTCGTTTCTGGATTTGTGATGGATGAACTCTGGGGCCTTCCGGCGAGCCTGCAACTCCTTCGCGAGGACCTTAACAAGAAAAGTGCCAACCTTTCGGTATGCGGGCATTGAATCCCGGAGATCCTGATCGGTTGCACTGGAGCCAGAAGATCTAACAGATGATGTCCGAGACGATGCCGCTGCGCTGAGTTGATTGGCTGTGGTTTTGAACAGCACCGGGCTTTTGACGTGTTCTGAAACTGTATGAGCATGCATAGAAATTGACCTGAATAGATTTTACCTGGATCCAGATAGAATCCCACCAGATAGACTCGCGGCCCACCGGGAGTTCACCCGGTACTGACGTGGCGCTGCGGTCGCACCGTGCGTAAGTCTGTTGAGCCAAATATGTGAATTCATAAAAGGTTGCTCATTCCTTTCGTCGTTCTACACCGGCTTCATGCCCGTAGATGAGGCTCAAGAAATGAACATCAAAGATATAAAGGTTCGTTTCAACCAATAGACGAGGATCGCAAGCTCACGGATGCAGGTGACATACCGCTCCGAAGGCCCAAACATTGATTGGGAGTTCCTCAAGAAACTGCACCCTGCAATTCACGTTATCAGGGCAGTTAACAACCACATGGAATTTGAATTCAAAACCAAGGTTCGTGGACGTAAGCACACTGTACCCAAAAAAGAACTCGACTTGCGAGAACTGCAAAAATGGTACAGTGCTTCCGACGTCCACGCGTTCAAGCCCGGCCGCACTATCAAAAGTCGAGACAAGTCTGCCCCAGATCGTCCATCCAAAGGTGGAGCTGCGTTGCAAACCGGTGAAACACTTGTACGGTGGATTGAAAACCGAACCATCGAGAGGTCCACAACGCAAAACTGGGACCTTTTTGATGACTCAGACGACGAGAATTAGATAGAGTTGTTATTATTGGATGGGGTATGCGGTGTGAATGCAGGGGTATACATGTATCTAATATTGTTGGATTGAAATTGCGGAGTACCGGGATTAAAATATGGTAAGAAAGATGCCGGGTAGTGTGGAGGTATCGTTGAATAAGGTGTGGTCGGGGTCAATTGTGCTGGAACGTGTTGTTGATAAGGAGAATTGTGATGAAGAGTTGGCGTTGGGTGCGGAATATAAGGTGTGGAATGGGATAAATACATGGGGTAAGGCCGGTAGGGAGTTGGTGTGACCGGGGGGAAGTGTCGCTGGTAGGGTGATAGGAGATGGGGTGGGGCAATGACAGCTGGCGTCTGTGGAATAACAGACGGATGTGGTGCGGAATATAGGGGACGAGGTCCAACAGGTGGGGTCGCAGGTGAGGACTGCACATTAAAAAAGATGAGTACATTCACCGGAGTTCAACTGCCACTTACAATTGTGTTTGCGGCAGTTGTGGCTAGGCCCTGTTAATGACTGTAGCGACCTTTTCCTCTGTGTGTATTCTGTAGTACCACAGTTTTATTTTAAATAATTGTCACATTTTTGAATTTCACCACACTGACTGACGGTCTTGAGACCTTCCGGAGCGAAGCGAAGGACCGTCTTGTAGGTGGTGACTAAGCATAGTCGAGAAGAAGCGTGACACGACGTGATCACGTCACGATGCGCAGGATGCCACGTAAGCACTTGGTAAGCACCTCTCCCGCGATCGCTCACTCTGTGCAGAGCCCTCGGTGCAGTGTCGGCAAGAAAGGTAGGCTCTGTCGTCCTTGCTGTCGTCCAATGGCGCACTTCCTTAGACATCCGATAGGACTCATGAGCATGGCTGCGCAGCAGGAGTCACAGGACAGTGTGGAGACTAACTTCGCAGTCTCTTTGCTGGAGTTCAAAAACGCGCAACTCCATGCAGATAAGGTCATCTTGTGCAACTTGATCCTTTTGTGGCCAGATTCTTGTCCATCAGAAGACCACACCGAAATCGTCTGGACTTTTGCACGGCTATTCATGGCATGGCGGGACGCCGTTATCAGAATCAATTGTGTTGGTTTCCCCAACGAGTCCGCCGAGGACACAGGTTCGTTCATCTGGTTTTCTTCCAGAGTTCTGATGGCACTCCAGTTAAGTCCCTGACGCGGCAGATGACCTGTATCGGCTCAGTGGAAAAACTATGCAGGGAATGGAGAGCTGAGGCACTAGACATATGGAATGATCACCAATCATATCAAGAGGCTTGTGTCGACAATTCACTCCAGGAAGCCATCCACCGGTACACGACAACACGACTCGTCCGGGAGGCAAGGATGATATGCATCCTGGAGTCACTGGTGATTGCGTGGAGGGATCGTATCCGCGGTCACCAAGGCCGTTCAGATCTGCAAATATTGAGCGACTGTCGAGTTTTTATAGCTCCACAGTCTTTTGAAGCATTACTGGAAGGGCGGCCGTCTTCGCCAGATTCGCCACCCGTGATACCAAGGAAGATGCACCTCCCAGACTTCGTTACTCGGATGCATTCTATGCCGCCTAGTATTCATCAAACTCGGTACGTACGGCTTTCTCACTCGTGTTTGTTTCGCCTTGTCAATAACCTCCCAAATCTCAGTCGCGAATTAATCCAAAACGAGTGGACCATGATTGCACGCAAGGCAGGCGCCGCCGGACTCGAATTCTTTAACGACGTCGACGATGAAGAGGTTCCGCCTGGAATTGGGGTGCTTTTTCCATATTTGGAACGGAGCTATCTGTTGTATGTGGTTTCGCCTTGCATTTCAGCCGAATTGATTCGGTGCCTTTCAGCGATATTGGGATTGCTGAACCTAAAGAGCTGCTAGGATGCGACTGTGATAGCAGCCATCCTGCTTGCAGCAACCTGGGCCAATGTCTTTGCCAAGTTGTAGTTGACAACGGCTCCGCTTATTCGAAGGTTGATAGTTTCGTGGCTTTGCGGTGCTTGACGGAGTTCCTGATGATTCCGGACTATATAGGGATTTTTCACCTTCAACACTGAGTCAGAAATCGTGGAATGCAATAGCGTAATGGAAGTTTTACACCAGGATTCTACCTACTGATGTCCATACTAGCGTTGCACATGCCCACCGAATTGTGCAAATCGTGTAGCCCAGATTCCTCGACAGATCCATGTCCAAATTTTCAAGACTGACAAGCGCGGATGGGGTGCCAGAGCCCCGGTCAGTCTGCTCAGGGGCCAAGTAGTCGGAATGTATGCAGGGTCAGTTCAACCTGAACTGCATTTGCGATTGACTGATGTTATGCACATCTTAACAGTCTTCTAATGCTGGTCTATTCTTTGTGCCATCTTGTTTTCTTTTTTGACGTTCCCTTGTCCAGCCGACGCGAAGAGGCAGATAAACTGTCCGGTAGCAGAGCGTCATACTGTTTTGATATCGATATCAACGAAGATATGGATGAAGCCACGCCTGACCCAGCGTATAGTGTTGACGCCTATGGATGCGGTAAGACAAAGCTGTCAATAGCGCGACGGGCAAGATCACCTATTCACTTCCCAGGAAATTGGACTCGGTTCCTGAAGTGCGTCATCACTACTTCACTTCATGTTTCTCATCTGATCTTATCTTCGAAGTCATTCTTGTTGTCCGAATCTGCAGATCATTTCAGTCGTTTACGAAACAATGCCCGAGGCATGTTACTGTATCTGCGTGTCACCAATTCGACTCTCTGAGATCCTTTCTCCAGGATAACAGGCCCTACCTGATCTTCGTCGCGAAACAGGATATCGCAGCATATGTGGAACTGACCTTCGACTACAATCCGGCGCAGCAAGAAGAATGGGACTTGAGAAAATACAAAGAGAAATCTAAATCCAAACAGATCAAGATCAAGAACGGTAAAACACCCTGTCTGTGTGGGGCAGCTCATTGTAGAGGATGGTTGCCGGTAGTGGCTTGAAGGCCAGATTCGTCCTGCTGCAGCTCTGTAGTAGATTTGGATGAGAAGTTGTGATGAGGATTGAGTATGTAAATGGTAGTGGAGCGGAGAGCGCCTGCAATAAAATTCCGTTGCGCGCTCTGGAGAGCGGCGTTCGCGGCTTCCATTTCAAATCGCTTCGTTTCTATTTCAATGGCCTGCATTTTCTCGGGTAACACGAACGGTTCTGATTCCACGTATCATTCAGGGTCAAATCATAGTAGAAACCATCTCACCAGTAGCTGGCTTCGCTCCGGAGGTGTGGTGCCAGCCATTTTGTCCCGCGTGCTTTGCGACGAGAACCTGGATCAAATTGGAGTCGATTTAGAAAGAATCGATCGAAAAACAATTAACTTTATGCCGCTTTAACATTACATTACTATACCCCCCCCAGATAACACCCCAAATTTCAAACTAAAGCTTTATACCGTATGTCCTCATATGCTTCATACTGGCTCTCCATTCACTCACTCAGGAGCGTGTCCTATGACTGCCGCGGTGGCACCCAGCGCGTGTTGCCCCGTCGGTAGGCCATTTCCCGCAACATGCCAAAGAACACCGGTAAGGTAGTGGTGAGCGGCCAGATGCTCGTCCGGAATCGCCGTTAGGGATCCCCACCGTAACCGTAATTACGGTGTACGGTTACGATCGTACGGTTAACCGTAACCGTACCGTACAGGCGTCTGGTGCGCGCTTTACGGTTACGGGTACCCACCGGGCGTAAACCGTAAGGACCCGTAAGAATACGGTCGTATACGGCATTATACGGACCGTAAATCGGCCCAAAATGGTACAATTACGGTAATCTGAGTTATTCTTGAAACTCTCGGCCCAAGACCTCCGGTGATCACTGATGACGCGTCAAAGGGCATCGCGTCGACCACCACCACCGACTCCAGCTCGTAGTACTTACCTACCGCCTACCGCCGCTCTTCTGTAATACTATGCTTTTATCTCACTCATGCTTGAACCTAAGAAGTCACACACCACTATCAGACTTGAAATTCGCGGCAAGTGTTCTGACGGCGCGGATGATGATGGCGGCGCGTACATTGCCATCAACGATCTCAAGTGCATGAGAGCCGAAAATTCGAGAACATTCGAGTGTCGGTGCCTGGTATAAAGAGTGCTGGGCTGCGCAGTTTCCAAGTAAGCCCACTGGATTATTACCAGCTGAAATGCCACCTTTTGCTCGGGAGCGTATCAAAAAAGGCACGTCTCATGCCTCCTCGAGTCCGTGACATACTCTGACTTTGATTTCAGCTCACAATGGTCGAGAGACGCGCGGAGTTTTGGCTCCATCGACAGCACACACAGTTGGCGCATCCCAGCGCTCAATTATCCGCTTCTTCCTCAGCTGCCTTCTCTTTTTGGCTCCCGCTCATGCCTGCCTTCTTGGGTTCATCGTCGCGTCGCATCGTTCCTCGGTGCCTATTGTTATCAGCCTTGTTTGCCACACCTTGTCCGATGTGCACCCTGCCGCGCTCGTCGGCTCATTCTATGTCTACTGGAGTCTTTTCTGTGTTTATTTTGGTGAGAGCCATCCAACAGTACCCCAATATTAGTCACAGTAATCTGAACTAATTGACCAGTGTATCTTACGCGTCCCCATGCCTTAAATGTCGTCAAATACCAAATGTTCGATACCCCATGGAGGTATCGACGCGACCACGTCTCGCACATGCGACTCGACCGTCTACGACGAGCATGTCAATACCAGCCGGCAGGGGGTGCATCGAAGACAGGTGAGTAATTCCTCGGCTCGTAAATTTCCTCCCTTTCTCAAAGAATATACAGATTCCCCGAAATTGATTCCAGTCCTCATCGATATCGCCAAAGCGGGTACCATCTCCCTCGGTATGTTGTGTTTTATTCGAGCCATGGTTTGCAGTAGCTTACTAGCCTCGCAGCTGTAACCCCGACAACAACAGTTTGGGAACTCCGCGAGGCTATCTGTCACCAGGGTTACAAGTCATGTTTAAAACAAGGTCCTGTCTATCTCATGGGTTTATGGCGTCCGCTCCGCGCCACTGAGACAATGTCTGACCTCGGCGTTCATGGCATTTGCCATTTCATTATGCTTCCACGTCTCTTAGGCGGTTCCCCAGGTATGTTTTTGTTCCTGCGATACATGCGTACACTGAACACCAATTGTCCAGGAAATTTCACGGGCCAACCTGATGGAACAGTCCGTAACAAGCATGGCTGGGAGCAGCGCGCATTGAACCCAGATGGTACCAGCAAAGACGCGGCCGATATCGGTGCAACGCCACCGCCGGAACCATCAGGTATGTCGAGGCTATTTTCTTGGGAATTTTTCTGAGGTTGTTTAAGGATCGTCACGTCCAAAACGTGGAAAGGACCAGGTCTTCCAGGACGCCGTTCGGGCCGAAGCTCGAGACGAATCGGATGACGATAAGCCGAAAAAGAAGCGGAAGGTCAAGCCCCGTCAATCGGATGCAAAGGGGAAGCAAAAAGAAACTCTGTCAGATGCTGAAGACCCCATGTATTCGGGCAGCGATGGGGAGGATGACGACTCGAACACTGACGCAGGAGCGACCATCACACACGAGGAGGTAAGATGTCTCGGCATACTCTATTTTCTCCACGTACTGATAATTTGACTCTTAGCTCGCCGATAGTCTTCCAACGAAGACAGTCCCAGAAGGCACCTCACGGCGCCGGAACGGGAACGCTGGGGCCCAAAAGCCGAGACGTAAACGACAGAAGAAGGATAACTCGGCTAAGTCTTCCCAGCCCGCCACTTCGTCAAATACAACTGGTTCCAGCTCCAATAATACTCCAGACCCCGACGCCACAACTGAGGTGTGTATCTTGGCCGGAATTTCTCTTAGAAGATACTCACGCAACACCAAAAGACGCGGAAGCGAAACCCAATCTGGCACTTTTTCGAAGATGTCACCGATACAAACCACCGTCAAAGATCTGAGCCCGGGGACAAGTTCTATCGTTGCCGTCACGGGGAATCGAAAAAAGTACTCAAAATGACAAAGCTCATGCGCGGCACTCTCAACGGTGAGCTCGATCGAGATAGCTCCGTGCCTGGAAGGCGCTGACACTTTCCAGGTCTAACTCAACACCTAAAGTCTCACGCCCCCGAGATGCATCGCTTCTTTGAGATTCTGAAGAGTCGGGCAACGCCTCTCACCGCGGAAGAGGTTAAGATTGCAGAAGGCCGACAAATCTTTGTAGATCACCAGGAGCTGGTGGACTTCCTCGACCGCTACCAGGAGAAGCGCCAGCAGTCGCTTCGTGAATCGTTCGCGCGGGTTAACGAGAAGAATCTGGTGAGTCGGTGCGAAGTTTCATTACCCTGCTCATAACTAGTAACTCTAGGGTCCCTGGGATCAGGCGAAATTCGAACGACTGCTTGTTGAGTGGTTGATTGCTTGCGACCAGCCGTTCCAAGAGGTTGACCGACACGAATTGCGCAATTTGCTGGATTACGTCCACCATCGCGCTCCGGGATTGATCATACCATCTGCAAGTACTGTCCAACGCCGCGTGGACGAGATGGGCAAGGAATTCAAGAAACAATTGAGCACATTTTTCGCAGTAAGTGAATGACCACTCAACAAGTGATATTTGATGCTCAGCTCGTTCTCAGTCGCTCGAGGGGATGATTTCAATCTCTCTGGATGCGTGGACTTCCCCGAACGGGTACGCATTCCTTGCGATCGTTGCCCATTATGTCACCAACGACGGCAAGCTTGGTACGCGCCTGATTATTTCATTCTCTGGCGTCTATTCACCTCTCTGTTCCAAGAGGAACTCCTGATCGATTTTCAAGAGCTTATCGGCGAACATTCTGGTGAGAACATGGCCGATGTTGTGTGGAAAACCCTGAAGGACTACGGTTTGACTGGCCGGGTACGTCGGATTCCTTGTTCGCATTGGAAGTAACTAATCTTATTAGGTTCTCGCCTTCATGATGGACAATGCTACCAACAACGATACTCTCGTCGAGGCGATTGAACGGATGTGTCTAGAGAAGAACATTCCCTTCTCGACCAAAAACTCCCGCTTGCGTTGCATGCCGCACACAGTTCATCTGGCCGTCCTGGTATGTGATCCTGATCTGATAGGTATCCTATCCTAACGCCGTGGTGGTAGCTTCTCGAGGTGATTGGTGCAGTGGAAAAACCGAAGAAGAACACCCGGGCTTCTGTACTTGGTGGCTCACAACCGGGTTCTGGTACAGTATTGAGTAAATCTCGGATTACAAACAACTTATCTTTGCACAGTGCCATCCACGCCTGGTGCGAACGAACCGGGTCCATCAACCTCAGTACCTCGAGCCACATCCTCGCAAGGTAGGTTCTGATTTTTTCAAATTAATTCGAGATTGTAACGGCAGCTATTAGATAGTGCGAACGAACCGGGTCCATCAACCTCAGTACCTCAGGCCGCATCCTCACAACGTAGGTTCTGATTTTTTTAAATTAATTCGAGATGGTAACGGGAATTATTGGATGGCGTTCCACCACCTCGGAACGGTCACGGGGGCCCCCGGGAGGGAGCTGGACGCATTAAAATTATTTACAAGCCCTTCGAGGCATCTTGGGCAGAGTTCTCCAGTTTCCGGGTCAAATGAGCTTTCGGCTCGAAAATTACTTTCATCCAGATCAAATCGGCAGCTCTTCGGCTCTGGGGGCCCACGCCAATATTTAAAGCATGTGCGTGAATGATCATGGCTCTGGCATTTCTCAACCAGGTTGTGCATGTTACGGCACAGTGGGAAGGCCCCGAGGTTTGCGAGTTTTGGGCTCGGGAGACATGAGGAAAATGTTCGTTTGATGTTTGGTTTGTCTGGTGATTGCAAACATCACGTCCGGGATAGCGATGCCGAGTCTTCCCGAGCAGTCCTAACCCATGATCGCGTTCAATTCGCCAAAATGGCTCGCCGGAAGCCCGGTCTGATCGAAATTCGAACCAAAAAAATGCATAATGACCCTCCCAAACCTTATGCAATATGTGTTATGACAAAATTGCATAAAATCCCCGCCCACCGAGTCGGTGGACACCAAAAGTGTATGCATTATGACAATTATGCATTATGACCTAATGCATTGTGACAAATGCAACTGTAGGTTCATTGATCTTTCCGAACTCAAGTGCATTGAATAAATAACGAAGCCAAATGGCTTGTCGAGTTGCGGCGGTAAGTGCCGAATATTCTGCTTCGGCCGTACTGAGTGCAACCGTGGGTTGTTTCTTGGAGTGCCATGCAATTGGGCCTCCTCCAAGCATGTAAACATGTCCCGAGACGGATTTTCGGTCGTCGGGGTTCGCTGCAAAGTCAGCGTCGCTGAACGCGCCGTGTGTGTCCAAAATGGGGTATCGGAATTATCGGGATTGATCCGTTCGCATCGCCGACCTGGACGAGCCGCGCGCGCGGGCATTCGCGGAAGTGCTGCTACGGCCGCGAGCGTCAGGGATGATGACGGCCTTCTTCCAGTTGGTCTTCAAGCCGCCAATCTCGGCCGGTCTCGCGCGCTTGTTGATGGGTCTAAAGGATGTCAGCTGCGACGATTTCAAGACCATGGAGTAAAGAAATTACGGGATTTCCATCTGCGGCGTGGGTGCGGCTGCCTTTCTCTTTGATGCACTTGTTGCTGGGACATTCGCGACCGGGACTGTGTTGCGTGAATCAACAATTTCGGCGCGAAGTAGTCCCTTCTGAGAGAATGTCAGTATTGATGCAACAATTGTCCGTAACTTACTTTCGGAGCATTGCCTTTCGCCACTGCCTTGCCCTTTCCCTTGTTGGCTGTCGTGGCTGCTGTCGTGTTCTTCTTGGCCTTGCCGTGAGACTTCAAGAATTCCGCAAAAGCAGCCTTGAGTTCCGTGTTGTCGGCAGCTATATCCGCATCGCTGAGGGTGTGGTCGCTTGGGGCATGGTCGCTGGGGGCATGGTCGCTGTCGGGGTCGTCTGGCTGGACATAATCATCGTCGCGGTCATCGTCTCCATCTGCTGTGAACTCGTCGTTGTCGTCTTCGGTGCCGAGCGCCATCCCATCGGAGTCCGTGTCGACAGTCGATGCAGGAGGTTCGTCGAATTCTTGATCACTTGCAGGATGCTCCATATCGACATCGCCTTCCAGGCTATCGTGGTCGTCGGACGCAGAAGGCGGAGTGTGCTTCGCTGTGAGTAGGTCGGGCCGAGCAGCATGCTTCCGAGCCTGTTATCTAGCTGTGAGTAGGTCGAATCAATGCTATGAAACTCGCCTCTTCGTCCTCGCGACGCATTTCATCCTCTTTAGCTGCGACACGGCGCACTGCTGAGGAATGAACCTGGTTGGTGGCCTTGCGCTTCGCATCGGCGGCTGCAGCTTCGCGCTCGTCGTCTTCTTGAATCTCAGCAGCGGTGCGCCTCCTCTTGGGTGCGTCCACCAGACCTGGACGGCGGTTGGTGCCCGCGCGGCGAGGTCTTTGACTCGCCATGGTGGTGGGACCGGTACGAGGACAACGTGACGAAGCGCAAGGCGCAGCGCCTGACCACGGCGGCTGTTATGCGGGGGTGCGTCGTTCTGTTCCTGCACTTACCCCTCCCGTTTCCTCTCTCTTTTTGTTTTTTGTTTTATTTTCGAAACTCGCATCTCACGCCAACTCACACGCAGGATCGTCGAGCGCCGGCGCGGCGTCTCCGCCGAGCGCACGCCGCTCCTGCGCAGCGCGTCGCTGCGCTCCGTGAGCGCGGAGCGCCCCGCGTACGGGAGCCTCTCCGGGGCCGCGCGCGGGGGCGAGTGAGGTTGGATCTAATGCGGCGGTGTATTTATTGCCGGTGGACGGATGGATGGAAGAGCTGAGCGGAGTAAAATAAAATATCTACACGCTGTGTCCCTCGTTTTCTTGTTTCTTGCGCTCGATCTGTTATCTATATCTACTAGTATTATAGGAATCCGATGCGGTGGGCTGTGTGATGTTATCATGGAGCATTTGCTTTTCCGGCGTGCCAGCTACCGCCTTTGCACGTCACTTGGGCGTCGTTCCGCGGCCGTGGGATGTGAGCCGGGCCAGGCACACGTATTTTTGGTGTGGGATGCCACGTCGGGCTAATTCTGGACAATGATTTTGGGACAGACTTGTCACTGCGTTCAGGCGCACAACCCCTCGCATAGCCACCTAGTTCGGCAGGCTATGCCGAAAGGGGGCCTGAACGCAGTGTGTTGCGCTCGGAACACAAGAGGCGTTTATTGTAGATTCATCAACGCGGCTGAACAGATTTGACTCAACAGATGATCACTTGTACGGATTCGCGATTATTCCTGGACATTTACTTATAAAATGACATATACATCGCCTTCGGAAACGAGAGGTGTTTTGTGTGGCAGATGAATGGCGGATAATAATAAAGGACAGTATGTATCATTTGGGCATTGTCCCGCGGCCGTAGGATACTGGGCTCGTCGCGGGCCGTTGACATCAGACAGTCAGGCACACGTATTTTTGGTGTGGGATGCCACGTCGGGGTAATTATGGACAATGATTTTGGAACAGACTTGTTGCGCTTGGAACACAAGAGGTGATTGATAAACGTGTCTGACAAGATTTCGTTGTTCAGGACTACTAAGGGACAACGATCTCTTGCCTGCGGATCCGCGATTATTCCTGGATGTGTATTTCCATCGCTTTCGGAAACCAGAGGTGTTTTCTCTACATGAATGGCGGATAATAAAATGACAACTGTGGATCTGCGATTATTTTAGGATAACGTCGTCCTCAGGCATAAAGAAACATACAGCCGCCTTCTTTGCCACCACGTTTTCCGTATCTGTGGGATTATCTGCCTCCATTGTCCAAACTTGCACGCTGTCATCTCACAAAATAAGGGACATCAACTTCCTAGTTCCTACCCAGGCGAATCGTTAGGAGGAGGAGGAGGAGGTATATTATACTGACACGGTCCCACAATTGGAACAGTCAGTTTACTAAGTATGACATCGTAACTCTTGTAGGCTAAAAGTCACCCATCAATACATAGAACACACGTACTACCAAGAGGGGGGCGGAAAATCTAGGTAGCCAATGAAAATCCCGGCCTGGCTCGGACAAGAGCAGGTAGGTTGCCGGTTACAACCTCGTGGGTGGCCCACTCCAATTCCTCGGAGTCGACCTTAAATCCCCAGCAGCCAGAAATCATGTGGCCGCTTTCGACTCAACAGTCCCTCTGGGCACGCATGCTGAACTACTACGAAGAAAAAACAAAGAAGAAGAAATAAAAGAAATATGACTGTTGAATGGCTGGCCCATAGCTTCATTTCAACAGTTTAGTTTTGGGGGTATATAGTGCTGGGTTGATTACCAGCATGGGCTCACTGTAAAAGACCTCGAATAGATATTCTGCTTCCGCCTCCGGAGGCACCATCACGCCATCCGCGTCCCTCGTTAATTATGGGCAAAAATCACCACTGTACACGCCGGGGACCCACGGAAGACAACGCCACACGCCCACTACGGCCTTCTTCCCAATTCGGAAATCCCATCCCGATATGGCAATTCTTGAAGTTTTTGCCTACGCTTCGCGAGCGCGCTGGTCGTTACCCGCAAAGTACAAACAACACGCCCAAAACGGCAGCGGCCTTGTGCGATGCCCACTCATAAGCCCCCGCGGTGTGCATGCCGCCCCATTGTTCGTTCGCCCACTGACAGCGCTCCTCGCTAATTAATACATTGTCCCCGCTCCCGCCGTTTTTCATAAAACAACCGCCCGCGCGTCATGCAGTGCAGACTCCTCGCCTTGTTCGCCGTGTCGCTCGGTACGTCAACTTTCATGCCCTCATGCTGCAGCACCGACTAACCCCCAGTCAGTGGCTTTCGCCGCCGCCGCGCCCGTGCCTGAATCTAGCAACGTCCTCGAACGCGACGTCCCGACGAACGTACGTTCCCTCTATACTTACATGTGAAAAAAAAATCGATCCTCACGCTTAATCCCAGGACGGCGTCGCCTTCGTCGGCCTCTCCGAGGTTGCCCGCGCGCCCGAACCCGAGCCCGAGCCCGCGCCTGAGCCAGGGTGCCGAATGTACACCTGCGTCTAAGTGCAGATAGCCCCAGCCCCACATTCGTACACACCGTACCCCACCTGCACCCCACACCCACCCACCCATCGTCAGTCCGAATGTCCAAAATTGCCTGATCGAAAAACCACCCACGCTCCTTCGCCCATAACTACACTTCCATCCCAGTTCGCGTCGACGCCCCGTGCCGCCTGTCTGTATCGATAGTTCGCCCCCGCCCCCCATTCATACCTCCACCTGTCGCCGTCCACCACTGCCGTGCAGTGCCGCCCGGATCCGCTCGCCTCCTTGCCTGCCTGCATTCTCGTTTGCTTTGCAATAGTAACACGGCGGATAATCCGCTGTCATGTTCCGTTTACAGTGCTTTGCATGTGAAACTGCACACGATTTCCGTCAAAAATGTGTTTGTTCCTGTTGATGTGTGACCTTCAGTCACTGGACTTCCGGACCGGATTATTCTACTGAGAAACCCGGCTTTCAACGGAAACCCCTGTTTAAAAAGTTGTGTTAATTGGGAACCCCGATCCTAGGGGTTTCCCTGACAGGCGACCTTCCGGAATGGCCGACAACCGCGCCGGCGGCATCCTGCGGCATCGCGTGTCACGATCACCTGATAAATCCTTGCCCTGCGATTGTGACAAATCATTGTGCGCCAGTGCGCATCCAGGACAACTCCTTGATGTTTACAAGAATCGCCATTGCACGAGTTTTGTGAGCTGCAAAATTGCTTAGCTGGACAGGTGAAGTCCGATTTGAATATATTTTTAGCGCGATATTCAACCGTACAATATATCTATAACTGGAGTGGACATTTAGCACGATTATGCCCCTCTTTGCGACACAGGGAACACTGATAGGTCCTACCAACCCGTGATCTTTTTGCAGGAGAGGCGGAAATGGGCTCAGCAGCAGGCTGTGTCTGTCCTGCACTTGCAGTGCCTCCGCCGCGTTGTCGACCCTCCCGCGCGTTTGTAATGCGACTGGTACGTGGTCGGCCTTTGTGGGAGATGACAGGTGGATCTATGATGCGGTCACGGTGACTCTCATCGGTATTCCTCTGGCTACTCTATATGTATTAGTGAGTTAATATTAGATGTGGATATGACGCACTGCAGTTCTTCGAGGCTTCGTATCAGATCGAGGACTTGTTCCTGCGTTTGGATTCCAGCAATAAGGGGGCGAATGGCGGCCTGGACGTTGTGGAAAACCTCGCGAGCCGGAACAGTCTGGGTGCGGGGCGGTGGGGTCGTTTCGTGTGAAGTGCTGTCAAGAGGGTTTGAAGCGAATGCTGATCTTATGGTTTTCGTCGGGAGTCTAAACTCCTCGGGCCCAAGTTCGCGGGTTCGGCAAACGGCAGGGATGGATTCGATGGCGAATAATGGATCCTGATACCACCTGCAATGGAATCATCAATAATACACTTGGAATGAAGTCGGCAGTACTGACCGCGGACGAATCAAGGAAATGTGGAATGGGAGGTTTTGAACATCGATCCAGATGCGAAAGTAGTGCCGGCAGGGAATACCAAGGTTAGACGGCATGCAGCAATCACAGACATAGCGTCCATCGGACAGGATGGCGATGTAGTGCACTGCCCCAGTGGATCATGTTTCACAAGGAGCAGATGGCGAACCGTGAGTCCGCGCTTCGTTACCAATGCAATGAGCCACTGCACCGACACATGTGCATTGTCATTATTAAAGGTGTTGAGCATTTGCTTCGAAGGGATTAAACACAAGGCGAAAAATCATAATTCCGTGCACTCACATTTTCTTCGCCTGGAAGCCACTCGAAGCTGGGTTGAGTCAAGTTAAGGACATATTCGGTCTAAGGAACTTCAGGTTGAGCAAGCAAAGAGATGAAACGGATTTGGAAAGTACCCATGATCGAATTTCGTTGGGGCACTGGATCACTTCTGTTGAATAGAAAAGGCTGTCTTGCATCTGCTTGTAGCAAGTCTGAAGTGCAAACGGCCCCGCATGATCACGTAGCATTTTCAGTGGTCCAGCAAAAATGGATTCCAGATTGGATTCGTGCTGACGGCGCGATGACTGGTGAATCCTCAGCCAGGAAATAAAGGAACAGATTTAACTCACCTGTCGAACTTGAATGAGATCCCTCGTCGCCTGATCCTGAGTGCGCTCATTCAGGCCATTGAAAAGCTGAAGAAATGTCTTCTTGGGCCCGCCAATGGCCTTGTTGATCCGATTCTCTCCTTCCACGCGACCGGTTGTCCTCACACCTGCAGTGAACACGTTACTTACCCAGGCCCAGGCCCATTGAGCTCTACAAGGATATAGTTCTTCGTCCAGATATTTGGAGGCTGCAGGGTATCGTGTTCCCAAAATACCCCATTGCCGCTCAAACTCCTCAGGAGAAACGGCCCGATACACGACCCAAAAATCCCGGTTAAGTCATCCCATTCCGATCCGAGAGCTGGGCGGAGCTGTGTCGCCACGTTCCCGCCAAGATGGTGTAGACAATAAAGGTGAAATGTGAGAGGGAGGGTGTCACTGGCACTAGCGATGAGTGAAGGATGCCGATCAGATCCTAACACCTGGG
>JARGXW010000911.1:0-51221 GCA_029204085.1 Mycena sp. CBHHK59/15
ACGATCAAAAATATTCAAAATTGGAAAAATATATATATTCTGCCCGCCCCCTAAGTTCCGCAAACAGCTGTAACATCAGCTCTTCAAGTGGTGCTGTAATTTGGATGGAGAGTAAAAGGACTACGAGAAGGAATAGTTCGGTGAGGGGATAGGAGTGATGCAGAGAGCTGAGAGCAAATAGCGATCAAAAAGAAATCAAACCGATGGGTCACGACCTAACCTGGGATTGAACCAGGGACTTCCACAGAACACGTGAAACTGCTATATGATGCGGACGCGATACGAGCTTCGCAATTAGGTCTTGAGGAACCTTAAGCAGGAGTTTGCTTTCTTGCCGTCCTTGGAAGATGTCAGTCAGATTTCTGCGCCCCAACGTACTGCCAGTGAGTGTTTTGACGGGAGCCCCGCACCAGTTTTGGACCAGCTGTCGCCAAGACCCGTGCACAGGAGTAGTTACAATTCTATTCCAGAGTAAAATGAGCAAGCCGCAAGCGTAGAAGGCTAGATCTTCGAGGAAATAGATAGTTTACGATGAACCGATGTGGGGTATCTTCCGTCACTTCCGATTGCATGGCCAAGTTTCGCCACAACATCCGGATCCTGCCAGGACCGTGTTTGAAAGGAAATTAAGGTTGTGTTATATTGTTTCTTTTCTGACATTGACCATCCTGACTAACTTCACTTGATAAGATGGTTTGAAAGGTGAATATTGTCAATGCGAATCTGCACGTCATGATATTCTCAGAAGTGCTCTAGCCTGGAAGACTTGGAAGGTGAGCCATACATATCGTCGCTAGAGCAAGTATCAGACCTTTGCAATGGATTATTCCGGTCATACAAGTTCTCATTCACACCACTGTCCACAAAACCAGGAGTCCAGTTGCACCGCAACTGAGACCAGCATGCCTCCGGCTTGACATTCCAGTCTTGCTCGTCCAGCGATGCTGAAGGGTGCCATTCAGAGACGGATCCAGGCGCTGTCGGGTCACTGTATGACAATTAGCGATGCCATTGTTCTCAGAGTCAAGATCGCTTTGAGTTATGAGAGGTATGCCTGCAGAGTCACAAGATATAACATAAGACATAAGACGTCTCATCAGAAGAGACATACCACCAACGGACCGACAAACTTCCAAAAAATAGGTGGAGATAAGCTTTGAATTTCGATTGATCCACCAGATCTTCAGCCAAGCAATTCCGCCTGGGAATGGATCAAGACCAACATAAAGCTGGAGGCCAAATCGCTTCCATTTATCATGCTGGTTAAAAGTTATAATATCCATGACTCCAGCTGACCAAAAGCGCTTTCGACGAAGTCGTTTGCGTTTCCTTTGTCGAATACGGTTGGGGAATTTTTTACGAGGGCTGTGCCACAACTGGAGTGGGTCAATATCATCGCTGAATAGTTCGGATGCGGTGGTGAGCCGGAAATATTCCACGAGTTCGTTCTTCATTGGTCCACTGCCCACTAGCAACCAAACGACGGAACATTCTGGCAACCGACCAACTCGGGACCCCACCACCGAACACCTATCCGAGATCGCGGCTCTTGAATCTCGCCTTCGGGCCCTCAGAAACAATTCACCTCAGATTCTGTTTTCTGACCCCGACGAGATTGAAGGAGCTCGTGTTATCGCTGCGTCCGCTCATTCCCCGAAGAAGGTGTTGAACCCAGTTGTTCCTGGTTTTAAATCAGATGCTCTCTCAGTAGGGAAGTACATTTTCTCTTCTTTCATAACACTCTCCCTTCGACCAATCAGTTGTGGTTGGAGACTCCAGCAGCCAATGATATTTGGTTGGCTACACCATTGAGAGATGGTCGGCATTTTCAGAGCTGTCACTGAGACGTGACTCAATCTTCACATGCGTGTGAACCCTTAATCATTAAAATTCGGTCAAGGGTCGGCGCCAGCGTTCAAGGAGATAGCCACTGCGACGTGGCTCGAATTTTCTCATACGTGTGAACCCTTGACCATTGAGATTTGGTCGAGGGTCGGCGCCAGCGGTCAAGGAGATTGGTCGCGAGCCAATATTAAAATTCTGCTTACCAGAATACCTCTATTCACTGTTTAGAAAGTCTCTGACAATTTCTCCGAGGTATTCCGGGATGTGTGGAAGCTCTCGTTGACCTCCGGAGATATGTGTCTTGAATAGGAAAATTTGGATTATATAATCAGCTTAATCGCGTCGAAAAGTCTCATTTCTTGACCTACTGATGTGTCCAACCAGATATCAAAATTCTGCTTCCAAAATTACCTATATTCACTGTTTTAAAAATTTCTGGAGATTTTTTTGGGGTCATTCTGTGGTGTGTGGGAGATGATGTATTTATATAGTCGAAAAAAAAAAAAGAGGCAAAGTAACTGTGATTTTCATTTTCATTAGATAATTTATGACAAAAGCACAAAGACATACCAAATAATCAAAGGAGAACCTCAGGGTATACAATGTTCTTGCATGAGTTGCTTGATTGTATTTGGGGGGAGCTCGCGGCATCCACAGAATGCCAGACGAGTCGAGTGGATACCATTATCATCAACCACAGTGAACAGGTGTTCTCCATTAGGATTAGGGCAGGGATCACCATTGTGGCCGAGGTGTATGACATGGTCGAGTTTTGAGATATCATGCCGAATGAAGAATCCCTGCGCTGTGTCCCAGACCTCAGCCCAATGAAACGGATTTCGGAGGTGCGCTTCAACAAAACATACTCGGCATGATAGTTTATAGCCCGTACAGTCGTAGCACTGGGTGCTTGCAACCATGCCTTTTCGTCCACAGGGGCATGGGCAGCCCACCATTTCGTCGGCCTCACATTCAAGCAAAAGGTGACCTAGTTCCTCGAAATGTTTCGCAAAATCATCAAGGAGCTGTGCATTCTGAACCAGGAATATAAATATCCGACCCAAATTTGCCCACCCGAACACACCTGGGTCCGGGTTTTCTCTTCGGTAGGAGAAGGAGGAATCTCTTGTTCCGGGATTGAGTTTGAGGTACCGTCATACACCTCCCAAGCACTGATGTACTCCTTGCCACTCCCAAGTCACTGGTATTCGTATACTGCACGCGCTTCACCGTGGGGTCAGCAAAGGTAACATGGTTGGTGTCTGCAAAAGGGTTTTCCCACAAGTTCGCACTTAATCTTCTCCTGACTCTTCGGACTTTGCACTCACTTACTTTCCGCGATGGGCAAAGGTCAATTCACAGCAGCTCAGGTGGAACACCTTAATTCCTACCTTCTGGACTACATTGCAAAGTTGGACGCTGGGGTACGAGGAATCGAACTCACTCGATGTAAGCAGGACACAGCAAACACCCCTCTTGCTTCAGCAGAATTTGAAGAGTTGGATCTGTCCAAGAACTCTCGGTCCAAATGGTTTAAGGTGCGCATTCCGAACACTCAACCTCAACAAGTTCCTCTTCACCCAATGCAACACAGATGATCGTTCGCAAATATACCAACTACCTGCATCACATATACAAGAAAGCCCATCCTGAAATCCTATCCACCTCAGAGATCATCAAGGCGAATCCATTGCTCAAATTCAGCTCGACTCTCAGTGGACGTCAGTTATTTGTGCGAGAGATGCACCCAGCGATACTTGCAGCTGCAAAGCAGCAAGTTGCCGATACGGGCACCACCGAGGCCGGTGCATATCAAACCACCTTGAAAAAAATGTGGGATGCTCTGAGCAAGGACGACAAGTTGGATTGGGAGGAAAAAGCGGAGGAAGAGCTTGGGGATGTAGCCTTGTACGTTTGAACCTTGATCACTGATCCACTGCTGACAATTCACAGAAACCAGGAAGAGTTCAGAACAAATATTCACCAGGCTTTAAGCGGCCTATGTCAAGGTGGTATCGTGGGCGATGCAGAGATGATGCTCTTCTATGGCTTCCGGGATCCTGAGACCGGTGACCTTCTGGCTGGCACGCAAGTATTTCGCTCTCGCCAGATGTATTACAACTGACCAGACGTAAATCAATTTATAGGGTCATTGGCTTTTTTGCGACCTTCAAAATAATTTAGCGCCAAATTATCCAATTTTAGGCTACACTGGTGTGCATTTGGGGTATATTATAGGCAGTTTTTGTTGTATTTTTCAACCATTACTTTCCATTTCCGGTGACCAAAATGGGTAAAACAGCATATATTTTGCTAAAAAATACGGTAGACGAAGTGTATGAATGTGTCGATGCGCTCAGTGAGCGCATCGAAACAGCAAGAAATGCTGGGCATCAATTCAGACCAGGCGGGTGCATCTTATCGAATATGGAGTCGAGGGTAATTGAGAATGCACTAATGCAACAGTCAATAGGCCAATATGTAAATTAGCACGAATACCACACCTGTCAATTGGTCATGAACCCGTTGAAATCAAACCCTTCGAGGTCGCCTTCTCTCTGAGTCAAGATCTCGACGTGTCCTTCTGGAATCACACCATAGAACCATGACAACTGCTCGCGAGAGTATGCCTTTGTTTTCTCGGCCTTGAGCTCAGTGCGTTTCAGTTCTTCTCGCAGCTCTTGTGAGATGTGATTTGGTATGCGGTCCAGCCTGAATGGGCGAAGAATACAGAGGCCTTGGCCGCCTTGCAGCGATCTCACCTGCAAGAGCATGACATATGCACTCTGGATTGTCGTGCAGCTGGCCAGATCGATGCAGCACACGTCTAATGAGCGGCCCTGGGCATTGTGCGACGTGAATGCGAATGCAGGGATGAAGGGAAGCTGGGAGCGGGTCGCACTATAAGTCTTTTTGGAATTTGGAAGTGGATTGTTTTGGTGACGGTCTTGAGTGTGACTCGGTGGGGAAATGGTGCATCCGGATTGCTGTTGTTGTATGCTCTGACATCGATGTCAGCTGATATGGCATAGCGGCAGCCCTCGATCTCCTCGTATATAATTGATACGAGTGTTCCAGGGCTGCTGTTGGAAATTCCCAGCTCCGTTGCAAGGTTTTCGGTGCAGAACACTGCGATCCCAGGCACGTAAGGTACCTAATGTATACGGGTGAGCGATTCAGTTATAGAATTGAACCTGCACTACCTTGCCGCCAAGGTCGTTGGCTTCTTTTACAGGCAGTGACCAGGGCGCCTCGGCGGCGAGGCCAGTGAGCTGCCGCTGCTTTCGCCCCCATCCCCTCGTGTCCTTCGAGTGGTAAACATGGCATTCTTGGCCTGTCGCCGAAGCAAAGGCCTCAGCCATGTATTTATTATGGTGATCTCGTGCAGCGCTCATATATACTATCAACGGACATGCACGTTCTGGATCGTCAATCCATCTTCTGAATAAATCCCCAGTAGCTTAGATTAATCAACAAGCCCATAGACCGGAATCAGGTTTTCGGTTCGTTGCTGTACTCCGTTGTGGATAGATTCGAGCGGCGAGGGACGCGAGTACAGATACAGAATCAAAGCTGTCCGACCATATGAGTAATCACCGCGGAGGATTTGGTAACGTTGCGGTGTGGTGGACAGCGCAAAGGATTGCGACGAGCTCCAGGAAGAAAATGTCGATTTTAACAGGGAGCACGTTAAGCATCCAATTGAGGAGGCCGCCGAGCTTCTGCCAATCCCGTAACGGACGCTGACGACCCGGGGCTGTAAGGAAGGTGGTGACTTTTGCAATGATATCAGTGACAGATTCAGGGGAGAGTGAAATACTCCCGAGAGCGGCGTCGACCCAGAAGCCAATTATTTTCAGGGTGACACCGTGCTCCTGTTTTCTGTCCTCGAAGGGGCATCCAACAAATTCTCATAATATGAGGAGAAGGACCTGGCAGCGTGGCCGAAGCAGGCCGTGGTAAAAGACGAGATTGTCGAGGAAATCCCACCCGAAGAAATCATCCATGTAGACGAATAAGCTGGGTATGTTCTGCTGATTATTTGCGCCGGGGTTGGCAAACTGGATGCTGACGCGGTTGTTCACGTGGCAGCTCTGCGTCTGCCAGAGGTTGTTGCCGTAGTAGGTCTGGCACGGCAACGCCGTCGGCTACTGCAGCGGCTCCTCATCCTGCGCAGACAAGTTCTGTGCGCGCTGCACCCGGCCCGATCCCTCCCCATCCAGCGGCCCCATTCTTCGGGCCTTACGATACTCATCAAGCAACACCTCTTGGCAACCCATTAAGCACCTCTGCACATACGGGAAGACCGGCATTTTGGTCTGGTATCTGGCACGCAGCAGGCCCCAGTCACGAGAATGTGCAACCATCACAATATACAGCTTCCTCTTTACTGTTACTGAACTTACCATTGATATTACTGGCAGCAAATCGGTCACGCATTTCGCCGGCAGAGTTCGACCAGCTTGCCGAGCAGCTACAATTCATTGATGAGAATGACGAGTACGCGGATATTGCCTCTGGGGATAAGGTGATCAATGACAGTCTTGTGGATGCAATTCTGGAGGCTTCTGGCACCAACCCAACAACCGAGCAGGTGGACAATAATTCCTCGGAGGTGGTAAACGACTCAGTCCGGGAAGGACAGAGGGCCCGGCACCCGGGGTCTAGTATTCACATAAGGTTGTTAAACTAAGGAATAATGGTGGGTTACGTATGGAAGTACATCAAAGACTTCTTCGTGAGTATGTCTGTGCGCCGAGGAGAAAATTTCGCTTAATTGAGAAGCCAGACGCCTCCGACAAATAGACCACAACATATATCACATGTACAATCGGCAGTGAAATCATTTAAATACAAGTCTCGCGAGTGTCCGAGCCAGAAAATAAAAAAAAGAGCGATATTAGGTCATTTCTGGCGGAAAACCCGGCGGTTCAAAACTTTTTTTTCCGACCTGACGGTCGGACTAACATACCGGCCCTAGGTCGCCGGTTTGAATGCCGGTGCACCCTTGAGTTGGCTTGGCTTTCAGCTTTCAAGACCCAATAAGCCTGCATAGGAATGAAACCAGACTGGGTTTTGTGTATGAAACACTGACAGTTGAAGCTCACTAATATTAGCTCTGGTGCATGTCATACTTAGGCTCGTGTCCAACCGTTAGGTGCAGAATGACGAGCGAGCAAAGTATTACTTACCATAACGGCTGGAAGCACTTAGGCGTAGATTGACAGATGGACTTTTAAAACTCCGCATATACCATATTAAGAGTTACCGCCGACGGTCCGTAGCCCGATCAGCGGCAGTGCTATTTTTTGCTTGTCGCGCCGCGCCGCGAATCTGGGCCTCATTGACGGTGGAGAGCTCACCGGGCACCCAACTTACCCGTGCACCACCCATTCTACTTTTCTAAACCCTATTCTCATTATATTCCCTCCTTTTGGCCTCCCTATTCTTATTACTCAGCCTTATATTCGACGCGTCGCGACGCGTGTAATCCGCATCCGAGATGGCTGGGAAGCGCAAGCCGGGGGACGAGAATGCCGGACAGTTCATCAACACGTCTGGACCCCCGCAGAAGAGGACCCGACGCGTTGCCCAGCCCGTAACAGCTGCATCACAGATGGAAGCACGGAGACAGTGGGAAAGCGGGCAGCAGGAGGAAGCGGAGGCGAGGGCGGAGTTTCTGGCTGAACGGGCACGGGAGGAGGAGGCGGAGAGACGGGCTACCTCAGCTGCACGGATCAGACATGTTTTGACGCGGTGAAGACAGCCGGCTACAAGACACTGCACGAGTTTCTTACGGACTTGATCACGACCAAGGACCAGCACCAATCATCGCAGGTTTCCCAGATGTTGATTAACCATGGCCAGGAGCTTCTGGATATCATCCGGTCGCGCCAGCCGGTCCTCGTTTCGCAGTGGGGTTACCAGGGTTGCAGGGGAAATTTTAAAGAAGAGGGGGCAAAGCTGGCGCAATATCTTCGACCGTCGCAGGGGCAAGGGATCAGCACGACCCTCGCAAACTTCTCGTTGGAGCGTATCCTCGCAAACGCCGAGGCTATTGCTCCTACTCTGTGCTTCCTTCTTCGTTCGATGACCAGAGAGGAGACTGGGGATAACGGGCCGGCAAAGGAAAAGCGGCGCAACGTCGATTTGGTACGTGCTGATTCCGTGGAAACTTATTGTGCCTTGAATAAATTCCCAGGTTGTTACTACCATTATTTGCATGCTTGCGCAGGCACGAAACGAGAAGTCCTCCGAGTACCAGATGACTATGTCGTTCTATCTGCTAGCATGTGGGGCGACACGCTCGCAGTTTGAGGTTCTCAACCACGCTGGGATCTGCCTGTCGTATCGAAGCACATTGCGCAAAGTCAAGGACCTGGGGCAGGAACGATTAGCAGCAGTTCAAAAGATTGCACGGGAGCGTATGTTCATGCTTATCTGGGACAACCTCAACTTCGCGTTCCGAGTAGCGCAGCAACGCCTAGGTTCCAACGACCACTTCGATAATGGAACCACTGTGACCCTCGTCGTTCTTTGGGGAGTTGTTGCCGGGGATCTGCCACTCGATATCCTGCCGCCTCGTAAAACACGCTTGCCCGTGTTAGAATTCACAGCCGACGATCTCTTGCCTTCGTTGAAGGAGGTTCAGCAGCTCGAGGCGCTGCATCGTTGGCATATCGAGGACATTTTACTTGACGCGTACCCAGCTCTACGGACCCGTTTCTCGGACTCGCTTTCCGAACCTCCGAGCGTACTCTTGATTCCTGTCCACATCACGGAGCATTGTACGCTCCCGGCAATGGAGATTGACGAGTCGAGCTTGGACGGCACAATTGATGTCTTCGCGACGATATTCAAGAGCACGTTGAAGCTCACCGCGGAGGATATCCAGCGCCACGGTGTTGTCATTTGCGCGGGAGACCAATTGAGCGCGTCCTTATTCGACAAGGTGCTACATTAATCTCGGTTACCTGTTGTCTTAAGGACTCACCCATTTCAAAAGGTTGCTGCTTCGCGTCGCGACGACGTAGACCTTCTCGATAATCTTGGCCGGTATGGGAAAGAGCAGCTGGGAATATTCCACGAAAAGGTCGCAGGTACGCGGATGACCATAAACGAGCACTGGGGAACTCCGAACAGCAGAGCTTTGTGGTCTCTCTGGAGGATGAACAGTCTACTCGGCCGTAAGGCGATCACCACAGGCTGGAAATCCAAAACACTGCCCCCTTTTCGCCCGGCGTACGAGCTGATGATTGATCTCGTGCTCCCTGCCACCATTCTTGACGGCTTTCGTCTCTTCTGTCCATGCGATACTCTTGAGGACTGGGTCGATTCGTTGTTGGACTGGGAGTCGGTGCGAGACGTGTTGATCTGAGGCGTGTAATCTCTCGAAAACACTTCAAAGTCAGAATATTGACAATTGGTTCACTCGCTGGAGGATAGATCACACAAATACACAGAGCCTGAGCTGTACCTATATTCTGCTTGTTCAAGTCCACTGTTCACGTGCTCCGGGTGCCATGCCTCAATTACGAGGACGATGTGCCCTCCACCATTCAAATAAGTGTTTTTAGAGCCATACAACATCCCACACAACCTTCAAATCACGACACAAGAGATGATCTCCGCAAAACATGCAAAATAATATATTATAATTACTACCGGCGGTATGAAAAGATTCTGAGGACGTCATGCCCTGCGGAATTGTCGTGTGATTCTGCTCATATAGTTTTCAGAAACGTACGTTGAGAATTGAGGTCAGAACAGCTGTTCTGGCTGAAATGATCAAAAACAGCTCAAAAAGGAAAAAAAATCGGCCGCGCCCTAAGTTCCGCAAAGAGCTGTAAGACGTTCCTATAAGCCTCATATTCAGCGCCGGTGTCCGAATTGAGGGAAGAGAATGAATTACCTCCGTCCGAAGTGCTTCATCCAGTTGGCCTATGGGAACAAAGGTACGATCGATCCAGTCAAACTCACTGAAAGCCTCGTCTTTGTCGTAATGCGCCGGGCGACGTCCCAGCACACTTAGGCGGCCTTTAACGATTTTGATTGCATGCCAGAAACAGAGTTGGTACTTGACGCCGTCTGGCAACTCTGCTAAAAAAGCATTGATCTCAATGATTTCCTTGTCGCTGAGACATTGAATTGCTTTAATCTCCCAAGTTTGGGCAAAATGTTTAACCACAGAGCGAAGATATTGCTCTTTGGCACCTGGGGTAGGGTTATCAGACTTCAAGAAAAGGAAGCCGAGAGGAAGCCCGGAGCCGAAGATCTCTCCGACCAACGCATAGCATTCGAAGGTACTTGACGCCGTCTGGCAACTCTGCTAAAAAAGCATTGATCTCAATGATTTCCTTGTCGCTGAGACATTGAATTGCTTTAATCTCCCAAGTTTGGGCAAAATGTTTAACCACAGAGCGAAGATATTGCTCTTTGGCACCTGGGGTAGGGTTATCAGACTTCAAGAAAAGGAAGCCGAGAGGAAGCCCGGAGCCGAAGATCTCTCCGACCAACGCATAGCATTCGAAGCCCGCTTTGTTGGTGTTGACTGGAGAAATATTGAGAAGGAATATGAAATGATTTTGAATCGAAGCTTACAAGTGCCGTCAATAGCGACTTCCCGTATTTTTCCACCCCACTTGCGTAGCAAGGTTGGAAGCGCAATCGCAAAGGCGGTATATCCGGTGCCCGCAGACTCGGGTAATGGAATAGTTTAGATAACGCTATTGACGTGTAGCGCAACCACGTGACCGGCTGATCCCGGTCCGAAGCCGTGCCCAAGCCCCAGGCTCGCGTTTCACCAAGTTCGAAGGACACAATTTCCACAGTCCCTACCTAATTTAATAGATACTCCAAGAGGATGTCTAAGAAGTGTTTGTTTCCATGCTACTGTATGCCTGTAAGCTCGATTGAAGCTTCATTTATTTTTCCGCGTCCTGTCACCTCATGTGAATGTCACTGTCACGGCTTGCCGCGCTTTTTTTGCTTCCTTTCCCACCCACCTCCACGCTATCCTGCTTCTTTGACACAACTTCGGAATGGAAGGCTCTACTCGACGTTGCGGAAAGTGCCGACGCGACAAGGCGGTCACGGCCGAAAATTGGCGAGCAAAATTTAGTGCGAAGGGATATCAGCTTACAGCAAATTGTCGACAATGCCTGGATCTCGCGAAGGAAAGTATTCGCCAGAAGCGCACCCACGCTGATCCTGAGAAAGAGAACGCATCCGATGGTTCCGAGGACCTCAACGACGCGTCGGATTTCATCGGAATGTCCCCGGTGTCTCTTGACGCGTTTTTGGCTTCTCTGTCAGAAGCCGGGGATATTGAGCTTCTTACAGCTCTCGTCGATATTTCGAGTATTGAAGAAGATGACGCGAAGGATTGCGCCGATAAAATTGCCGAGCTTATTTGGGACAAGATTGACTATCGCTTCCAGTGCGTCTTTTATTTATGTAATTATTCAACACTTAAGTTGACTTAATCTGTCAGCTACCATTCTTCCCACCCGTTCAGAAATAGTGCTACAACGCGATACGAATATCATTGCGCCCAGTCTTCCAGCCGTCAACACAAACCGAAGAAAAATGCGGATCCGGAGAAACACCGTGACAAGGCCCAGTTGCGCACTTTTCCGTGTCAAGGCTGGTTAACCATATGGGCTGCCGAAGATGAATCAGAGTGTTTTATTCGGATTCGCCATCAAGAATGTCATGAGAAATATGTATCGATTGACGTACCCGACGAAGTCAAGCAGTTTATTTCGGATAACCCAGTACTACGGCCCAAACAAGTAAGCAAACGTCTTCATGCATATAGATTTTTTTGCTAAGAATACTCGAGCTCTGGAAGGAGATTTTGAAAACCAATCCACGTCCCAATTTCACTCGCAAGTCTGTCTATAACTTATGGCACAGACACCAGCAGACTTTTTGGCGCCGTCACGATAATGAGATGGCCTCCGTGAAGATTTTGCTCGAAGAGTTTGCCCCGAAACTTGCGGGTCAGCCATACGAGGTTGAAACTATTCAGATAACACTATTGACCCAACGGTAGCGCAACCACGTGACCGGCTGATCCCGGTCCGAAGCCGTGCTCCTCGCGTTTCACCAAGTCAGATATTAGATAACGCTATTGACCCAACGGTGTAGCGCAACCACGTGACCGGCTGATCCCGGTCCGAAGCCGTGCTCCTCGCGTTTCACCAAGTCCAACAAGCCCGTTCGCACATGGCTCTCTGTCATGGGGCTTGGTGACCCAAGGCAGTTGAATAGGTTGTATTGAGCTCGGATAAATACTATTTAGACTCCAAAAAAGACACATAATCAGTAACAGCAAGAGTAACAGTGTAGCCAACTTGTAATGATTCGGGAATAATGACCTTTGCAAAGTTTGTCATTTACTGGGATATACAGGTAGTCTGACATGATGAGATCCTCCTTTAATATCCTCGGAATTTTAAACGGGGCCCCCCATGTTTAAGGTGAGTTACGATCCGGGCCTGTTTCTGACTTGAGCCCAAAAAGGAAAATGCAAAGTAAAGTGTTGACAAGCTACAGAACAACCTATCTATATGTCCATGTCCTCACCATTTTTAAAAGTGTATCCCATGGTATTCTGAGTGTACCTCGCCGAATTTTTATTCCCAGCTTTGGCCCATGTCGTTCGTCGAATTGTTCCTGTTTCTGTCAGATGATGAACATCAGCAACCATTTTCGAGACATCGCCTCCGATGTTTTTGTTTTTCATCGATTTGAGCCAGATTTTGGACTCCTGAGCATTTGCAAGCTGTCCCTCCATGATATCAGCAGCCTTTCGAAGTTCAGAAATACGTTTTTTCACGAATTCATGTACTTCATCTTCCTGAAATAAATTACAAGTCAGCCCAAAACCAGAGTACTAGATAAGTGTGAGCTTACATCGTCGTACTCCTCATCCTCACGGATGGGCTGCCCACATGAACACGTCCACTGGGAAATGTCCACTGTGTATTTGCGAGTGCCGAGTGGCCGCAAGGACAGACGTTTCCACACCGCTTTGAATGCTTTCTGCCAGGGAGTCAATGCTTTCGGTCTTCCAGGTAGGTGAGCCGCGTCGAAAATCTGCATCTTGGCCTCAAAGGTAGGGACGAGATCGGTTACAATGAGGTAGATGAGCTGATCGAGGCGGGGATGGAGAAGGTGGTGGAGAGTTTCGTGTTTCAGGTAGTGCCACAGATTTTCGACGGCCATAGTTGTCCCATCCCCTTTTGGTCACCATCCGGCCAAACCTCTCTTCTACAGTGGAGCCCACCGCGAGGGGGAAGGTTTTCCGTTGCAATAGCCTACCAGCTGCGTCTTTCGCCGCCATCTAACCCCTATATTGCCTCACAACCGTTTCATCAGCAGCGGTTACGACAATGTCTAACCAAACCCCCAAGCCAACATTCTACAAGTACCCATGCCCTCGCCCAGAGCATCGGGGGCTCCTCGCTTCGAAGGTAAGGAAGTAACGAGCTTTCTCACCAGCATAGTCCAACATGGAGCGAGCGCTGGCATCACCGACATCGACGACCTTGTCCCGTACATCCTTCAGTACTCGACCGACTCTATTCGTTCCTTGATCCGCTATATGCCCGAGTTCGACCCCGAGGTAACCGGTAAGACGTGGGGCAACGCTAAGACGCAGCTTCTCCTTTTGTACGGCCACTCGGAACGTGTCCCCGATTTTACAGAGATGATGCTTCGAGATTACTGCGAGAAACAATCAGCTAAGCCATCCTTTAACAACATGGCAGATATCGAAGTGTACTATCGGGGTTTTTTGCAGATCGCTGTGCCTCTTATCAAGAAGGCGAAGATATCCGACAAAGAGCGTGATTTCTACTTCATCGCTGGCATACCCAAAGTCATCAAGGAGTGGTTTCTCACTCAGGTTCCGGAACCGAAACGTAAGCGTTCCAACCCTCCGACTGTTGCAGAATCTATCGGATTTTTGCAGAAACGATTCGATGAAGACTCCCTCTCCTTTGAACCGTGGACAGAGGAAGCCAAGGCTACTGCTCTGCCGTCGGACTCAACCACGGTATCCGCCGTCGCTGCTAGTCAATCCGATCTTGCCCGTGCACTCGCGCCGTCCGCAAACCCGATGGACGAACTAACCAAGCCACTTGAGCGCCTCTCGCTCAAGATATCGTCGATGTCTCCTGGTAATGGACCGAATCCCCAAGCTAATGTGCAGTTTCAAGGAGGACAAGCTGGACAAACCGGCGATCAGAGAAGGTGCTTCATGTGTGGCAACGGCACTGACACACACAGGATTGGACTTCGCAATTGCCCCGAGACAGGCCTCCTGATAAACGATAACGTGATCAGGTTCTGTTGAAGTGGGGTTTGGTAGTGTTTGGTTCAGACGGGTCTGCCTTCCTTATTTGTACTCTGTCACATATTTAGTCAGGTGTGACAATGTGACAGGGCTTTTCGCCTTCCATCTGGTGCTGTTTCTGCCTTTTCAGCTTCCATCTGGTGATCTCATTGCAACAGGTTCGATACAAATGCATTGAGCAAAAAAATCACAACAGTTGAGTGAATGCGTAGACGCACGTAGACAGACATAGACTCCGGTAGCCGGACTGTGTCCACATGACATATACACATATCGCCACAGCCGGACGAGCGGGGACAGACATGCGTCCACAACCCTCTGTCTACCCTCATAGACAGAGTTTGGCAGGGGGTAGACAGATATAGCCACAGCTGGACGAGGGGGGACAGAGGTCTGTCCAGTGGGGGCTGGAATGCAGTGAGTGGCTAATCTATTCAGAAAAATCCCGCCGTTATAATGCACTTAGGCCAGGCCAGATTGAAGCAAAACTGCGTGCACAGTGCTCAGAAATCCAATTTGCGCGATTCAATTGACGCCCCAGAATCACAGCCACCACTTCGGCTGGGAACACTGTTCGTGCCATATCTCGGTCAATACCAGTCCAATCTCCAAGCCCTCAGTGGTGAATCGATTCAGAAAAATCCAGCCGTTTTAATGTGCTTAGGCTGGGCCAGATTGTAGCAAAACTGCTTGCACAGTGCCCAGAAGTCCAATTTGCGCGATTCAGTTGGTGTGTCGGGTTTAAATGCGAATAGATTCAGAAAAATCCCGCCGTTCTAATGCACTTAGTCTGGGCCAGATTGGAGCAAAACTGTGTGCACAGTGGTCAGAAATCCAATTTGTGCCATTCAATTGGTGTGTCGGGTTTAAATGTGAATCGATTCAGAAAAATCCCGCCGTTCTAATGCACTTAGTCTGGGCCAGGGGAAGATGCTCCAGAGAAGGACACAGGTCGGAGTCATCGCGCCGCGCAAAAGTTCACGCACTGCAATTTGCACTCCGAAGCCAACTTCTCGCATGTGATACACCCAAGAAATTTTGGGACTTCGTGCGCAAATGTACCGACCCCCAGCCGAAGAAGGCAAAAGTTACCGTGACCGAGCTTGCTGTAGACTTTGAAGCGCGGTTGAACTACCCAGCGGCGGCACCTACATCGTTTAACTCAGATCAACTTGCGTTCAACACAAGAATGGCCCGCAATCTGCAACCACCACCCGATACATCTCCATGCCAGTCATACACTCGAGATATAACATTGGAGGAGATTGAAGAAATGAAGTGGCACATCAAAGCTCACGGCATATAATGTTTTTGTGCTGCTATGCCTCATTGACAAAGCCCAATCTCTCAACAGGCCATTGTATGCGGGGTACCTGGACCTCAAGAACACGGCTTTCAACAAGTTCCTGAAGTGTAGATTTCTGATTGATAAAGTCTGGCTGATTGAATAGAATTCTACAGCAGCAACAGCTGGTTGCTTCTGTTTCACATTTGAAACCTGGACACTGAGCTAACAAGCCGGTATGAAACAGCCCCCGCTCTTCCAAAATTTGCTGCATGCCCTTGAACCATCCAGGCATTTCTGCATGATTTTCAGGATAATAGAATTCCTGACAAGCTCCTCCAGAAAGCGAAGGTTGTGGCGCGCATATACGTCGAGATGCGCGATGTCGTCAAGACGTGGCCTCAAAAAATGGTTGTGTTTGCCATTCCCGTGCTGATGCCAAGCCATCAAATTCACGAAGCCCCACCTACGGTATGAGAGGCGCGAGTAAGACTATATGGCGGCACACTCTGTCGGTCGCGACGCCACGTCTCTGACCAATCTCTGACTCTCACGGCGACCACCGATCTCCCAACCCACTCACCTGCGCCTGCACGCCTGGTCTCCCTTCGTCTTCCCCACCCCAGGTCTGCCCCCATTCTGCCCTTTTCTACGTTTCCCCTTGAAAAGATTCCCCGCTCATATTTTCCCCGCAAACACTCAGGTATCAGCCGTGTTCTCGATTCTGCCCCAAGCACAACGTCACAACGCCTCCCATGGCGTCTTTTGGAATGTTTACGACGCATGCAAGGTGTATACGATGGAATGGCGCGGGTTTTTGCCGTCCAGGTGAGTAAATTTACTCATTCTCATCTACGCACTTCGTCCTTGTCTCTTCCCATTCATTTCACGTCCTAATTATCCTTTCTATGGTGCGCATCACCTAGCTGCCGCCACCAAAATTTAGTGGCCAAATTGGCCGGAGAAAAAAATTTCAATTAAGTGTACCTCTGAGTGGATTCCGGAGCCTACTTTGTACATTATATTCACCCTCGGCGGTCCGCAACAGCGTGTTTACAGCGTGTATCGTTTGATCTGATGGCGGCAAACGATAATCAAATCTCGATTAGATTAATTCCGCTTACTGTAAACATCGACGCTTTGCTTGTCAGCCGCATGAATCTCAACCCTGGAGGGAAACAAGCACACATGTGCAATGGTTGGTGGATGGATGGCAGTGTTCGCAAGGTCTAGAAGATGGATTATGCTGCAGATCATCCAGGATTTCCAGGCGAGCCAAAGGGGATGAACACAATTCTAGAAGAACGTGGCCTTTGGCCCTCGGGAAGATTCGTGAAGGAGTGCAAGAAAGGGCTGCACACTGCGGCCCGTGATTGAGGCTGTTGGAATTGCAGCCTGACATCCTCGAGCAACAGTCAATGGTGGCAGAAAAAATTGAAGCAGCAGGTCATCTACCCCCAAATATCACTGCGAGTTGAACTTTATCGAGTTCTTCTGGGGCGCCATCAAGAAATACCTCCGTGACCACTGTGACTACAGTTACGAGGGGTTGAAAACAAACATGCCGGCTGCACTTCCCTCCGTTCAACTCTCCGTGATTCGCAAATGGGAGCATCACATGATTCGTTGGATGGAGCTTATCGCAATAACTTGGGGCCGAAAGAGGCTCAACGGGTGGTTCGTGCCTTCAGTTCGACTAAATACACCTCCCACCGTCGTGTTTTCGAGCGCGCTGCATGGCAGTTCGACCAGTAGAACTCTCCTGTAATTTAGCGTCATTTTAAGCCTACTTACGACTCTGACGACCGATTTTTGAATATATTCGAGAATGTGGCCAAATTGGGTCTGGAAGAAATTTCGAGCTCACTCAGTTTTGATCCAATCGAAAATCCCTCTAGCAGTTATCTTCCTACACTCAAAAGGAACACTTCTACTAGACGGATAAGAAATATATGTTTTTTTGAGCCCGGAAATTTTCAAGCACGTGGTGGTGGCAGCTAGGTGATGCGCACCATACCTTCACAGAGCCTCCCCGTCCCTCCCCGCTCTATATATAATGCCCTCCCGTGGCATACGCGTCCCCTGCACTGGTCGATCCACCGTCTTACGTTGGTTTGCACGGACGTCCATTCGTGGAACCCCATCGTGCGACGCCGCGACGAAGCCCAGCGGCCCTACTGCTCTCGTCTCCCCGCTCGCACAATCCCACCATTGCCCTCACCGACGATGCCCTAGACGCTGCACGCCGTGGTCGAAACGGTGCGTACAATTATATCTCACTCCCTTTTCTTTCTTTGCTCACTTCTCCTAGATGTCTTGGGTACTGTCCCATCCACGCGATTCTCCCGGATCCGCTTCTGCCCCTCCCTGCACGCATTCTCGCCGGCGGCAAGATGTTCCCGCACCGCGGAGATTGTAGCCTAGCCCGCAGACGCACCTCCACCGCTTCCACGACGCCGCCGAGAGACCGCACCCAGCTGCGCGCGACCCTTCCGTCCCACCCATCGATGTTTTACCAGGTGCATCACTTGTCACAAAAACATCGCCCCATTCTGGCATCCCCACTGTCTAAGTTAGCTCAAAGGCTGCCCTCCTCCAAGCACGTCGGCGGCACACACTGTCGCATCGCTGACCGTGTTATTGCCATATGCTTCAGTAACGCCATCCACCGCCCTCGGCAGCATGCAGACACATCGCTTTATGTGTCACAGCCGTACATTCCAACCCGAAGCCTGCCCCATGCATTCCGCAGCTGGATGCACAACGCTGCACCCTGCCCACCCACATTCCCGCCTGTCTTGACGTACGCCTCATCACCGACGGTGCCGCTCTGAGCAGGCCGTCGCGCTCGCCGCTTCAGGGCCTCTCCCCGATCTCGCCGATGCACGATGCAGCCGCGTCGACAATCATATGCAGTCACCGTAGACAACTAGGGTGCGCGCGCAATGGGAAACACCCCTCCCATTGCCCTCACTGCCCCTCCCCACGTTCGTCCACCCCTATCTCTATTACACCCAGGATGGGGGGGCCATCCTATTGACTTGGTCCCCCGGGGGTTTCTCGCCCTTGCGAACATTATTTTGGCTTGCAGCGAAAGACCATTTCTCACGCCTGTGCTCTGGGGAAGGTCTTGATGTTAAATTACGAGGTTTTAACGAGCTAATGGACATGGTCCGCTTAAAAACATGCAATGAAGGGCTTATCAAGCCCTTTTCAGTTTTGTAAGTTGTTGTGTGATGTATGCACCCCAGTTTCAGAAGTGCCGTAACGGTTGGTTAGGGTGTTACACCAGCCTATCTCTATCTATATTATAAGTAGGATGGGGGGGGGGGGGGGGGGTCTCACGTACCGTGACATCGGACTCCGAGAATCGCCGAATCGTAACGTCCCCATTCTTATTGGCTACTTCATTCACCATATGCTCAAGACTCCCTATGATTCACTATGACTTTCTTCGACGGCGTCCTCGGCCTTCCAACGTCCGCCGACACAGCATTGACTTACATTGACTCCTACATACTCATTCCCATCGCGGAGCCTATCGGCCTCCGATGATTAATTATACTACGATATCATTTAAATAGCTTGATGTACTCTCGCTTCTAGTCAGTTTGAATATCGACTAAGTTTCCCTCTTCTCAAGTTCTCTTCCTCTCGGTCTTCCTCCCTCTTCCGAAATTGGACATCGGGCGTAGAGAAGGGCGCAGCGCACGAGCTGAAGCCAAGTCCACTCCCTCCGCCGGTCCCCGAGTCGGACCTCCGTCCGGCATCCGATAGGACTTCACACTTTTCCACGAAGTCCACCTTTTGTGATGTTCCTCCCTTATCGTTCACATAAGCTATTGTCTTGACAGGACCCTTCGGACCCCGACGGGCCCCGACGGAATTCTGGTACTTGACAGGGGGGCATCCTATCAACCTCGTCCTGTCTATATTAAACCCAGGATGGGGGGCATGGAGCATGCTGTGGGCATTGATGTTGGTGACTTGCGACATGCGAGGAAAAGACTTGCAAGGGTCAAAAAACCCCACAGCCAAAAGGGGGCTGCAAACAGTTGACATGGATAGGATGGCCCCCCCCCATCCTGGGTGTAATAGAGATAGGACGGCTGGCAGCGACCCACTGGTGGCCCGCATTTACAGTAGGTCGTCAATTAATCTTGATTGATCAATGGCAAAACAACCAATTGTGCCTCCACTGGTCTGAGCAGCGCAGGCGCAGGGCTGCGTCAGTTCTAGTAGCTGTAATTAGATCTCATGTAGATAGGATGTGTCTGAGACAAAAGCGAGGTGGAAGTAAGAGTGTGGTGGTTTGTTTGGTCACGTGGGTCCGGTCGCCGGATAATGCCGAGGCGTGCGATACGGACCTAGAGCACAGGCGTGCGCGTCATATCCTCCCGACTGAAAATGTGACTGTCCTCAGTCACTGGCCGACAGATGGATGTGGAACTCGAAGGTGCGGGAAAAATGATGGGCTCAGTAGATCATCATAGCCCTAGCTCCGTAGAGCTGCGCAATAAACGGAGAAGTTATGCGGCTTTATGTGGTGTGGACAAGAAAATGCATGGTGGGATGGATAGTGCGGTGTCCTCCCGACTGAAAAACGGATGGTGCGTCATATGGACTCATCTTCGTATGACTCGGGCCGCGGAATCTCGGATAGGTCGAATTCAAGCTCCTCTGGGTCGGCAAGCATGGATTCTTCAAGCTGACGCAGACGTTCGGTGGAAATATCGATGAAGTCGTGTAGCGGAGGAAGGGGAATCGACTCGCGAGCAAAATACGGTATGACACGGAATGCGGCGATGGGTCGATGGAAGACCGAGCCGTCGAGTTCGCAAAGGATGTACGCGCCTCCACGATTACAGGAGATGACAATAAGTGGGCCGAGGTAACGTTTACGCATCTTGCGGCTTAGCGACTTTTCGATAGCGGTGTTGCGCATCAAAACGAGGTCGCCACGCTTGAAGTTATAATCACGGATATTGGCCGCGTTTTCGAGCTCGAAGCGGGCAGCAGCGCGGAGACGTTCTTCGAGGACGGCTGAATGCAAGTGCGAAAGGTGCTCGCGGCGCTTCTGAAGGGCGATAGCGCGTTCGGCGATGAGGTCGGTGGTAGAGAGCACGGATTCGGGGGGAGGGAGGAGATAAGTCGCTTCGGAGATGTCGAGCGGGAGTAGTGGGTGAGTTCCGGTGACAGCGAAGTATGGTGAGCAGCCGAGTCGTCTGCGAACTGTTACACGATCGGCCCAGAATACTGAGTAAGTCGCAGTATGCCATTTATTCTGTTCACCGTTTACAGCCTTGAATAGAGCCTCGCGGACGTCGAAATGCGGGCATTCAACAATGCCGTTTGCGCGGGAGTTGTAGCCGGAAATGCGAATGTGGTTAACGTGGTACTGTTTCGCAAGGTGAGTGAGCGCTTTGATAAATGGGGTGCCATTATCTGTGACAATTTCGACGAGAGTACCCCAGCGGCAAAGGAGGTCCTGGAAAATCCAATCGCCGAGGGATTTCGCGTTTTCCTGGCGAAGCATGCGGAATTCGGGATAGTGAGTGAGTGAACAGCGAGCTTGGACAATGTACTTGAATCCAGAGCTCATGGGCATGTGCATCGTATCCATATAGACTTTGGCGAAAATTGGAGCAGGAGTAGCAACGATAGGCGGGATCAAAACTTGACGCGTCTGGCGCATTTGACACAGGTGACAGGTGCGGATGTACCATGCGATATCGTTGGCCATGGCGGGCCACCAGAATCGTTCGGAGATGAGGGTGCGAGTCGCAGCGAAGAATGAAGAGGCGGCGGTCGGGGACAACGACGAGTTTATGGTGAGACTGAGGGTCCTTATGCCAAAGTTGACCGTCTTTCAAGAAGAAATCCAGGCAGTAGCGCACGAAAGTTCGGTACTGCTCGTCGGACATGTCGCGAGGGCGGTGTAATTTGTCATGCCAGAGGCTAACTCGGTCGATGCGGGCATCAGCGAGACGAGCGTTATCCGTGCGGGGAACGAGGTCGTAGGAAAGGGAAGGGGGCGCGTTTTGATTGTCGGGAACGATGTCGGCAGCGAGGATGGAAATAGGCGCATTTCGACGGCGAGTATAAGGCGAGTCGTTCAACATATGCATGAATCCGTGTACTCGGTCAATCCAGTCGTCAAAATCGTCTTCGGGCTCGGGTTCGTCTCCAGGCTGCGGAGTACGGCGAGAAAGGCCATCGGGTCCATGAAGGACTCCGGGAATGTGAACCAGTTCGAAATGGAAGGTAAGTATGGCCAGTATCCAGCGGTTAATGCTGGCACTAGGTGCGAGATCGGGATTGGAAAGCATGCCTTTTATATAGCGGGCATCGACTTCAACAATAATATTGCGGACACCAATGAGGTAAATTTTCCAGGCGCGAAGAGCACGGAAAAGCCCGTAGAGTTCGAGTTTCGGTTGGGAAAAGCGGGCTTCTCGATCATTGAGGGTTATCGAGCCAAAGCGAGCATAGTAGCGGCGAGAGACGTTTTGGGATCGCATTGGGATAGGAGGAAACCCACGGCGATATACGAGGTATCGACTGCGAGGATAACGGGTGCGGAGGAGGTGTAATCGATGGGCCGTAAAGCGGGAGAATGTATAAGTGCAAACTTTAAATCATCTTGCGCCTGAATTTGTTCGAGACCGAAGATGAAAGGCATATCTTTACGTGTGAGGAGTGTAAGGGGGTGAGCGCGATGGGCAAAGTTTCGAATAAAGATGCGGACAACACCGATAGTGCCGAGAAATGCGCGAACATCGGATAAGCTTTTGCACGGGCCCCAATTGGTGATTTTAGCGATACGTTGAGAATCGGCGATGCGGCCTTGTGGGGTGCAGACGTGGCCAACGACGGTGAATTGGAGTGCGAAGAGCGTGAGTTTTAAGCCAGAAAAGGTTCCACCGCAATATTTCATGTGTTGGACAATGCGGTTGAGGTTATTGAAGTGTTCCCAGACAAAGCGACGAATGCCGGGGTTTTCGGGGATTGTTTCGTACGAGCCGTCGTCGAGTTGATAGGTGGAAGCGGGGCCGCGGGCGGGGACGTCGTCGATGTAGGGGATGGTGTATTCAGGAATTTCGGGCTGCAGAATGAAAGTAACATCGTCGTGGCAGATTGGTACCGAATTGGTCCAACCCATAGGCAAAGTAACGAGTCGTTGAGCGCCGTATGGGGTCTGGAAGGTGGTAAAATCGCGGGAAGAAACAGCAAGGAGGCGTTCGTCGTAGGCAATGTAAAGGTCAAGCATGGCGCCACAAGCGCGGCCTGCGAAGTTCTCGGCGAGTTGATCTGTGAATGGAGTGACACCGCTGTGTTTGATCGTGACAGCGTTTAGAGGTTCGAGGGCATGGACGAGGCGCAAGCTGGATCCGTCCTTCTTGACAACACAGAACCAGCGCGAACGATACGAAGAGTTCGAGGGCTCATAGACGCCAGAAGCAATTTTCGTACGGATAAGTTTGCAGACTTCGTCATAGATGCCGGGTGGAATGGGCATATTACGTTGAATCCAAGGCGTGTGCGGAATGACAGGAATATCGATGGGGGGGAAAAAGTCTTCACGAAAGCGGCCTCGTTCGGACTCGTCCCAAGCGAACACTCCATTCTGAAGGCAGACGAAATTGTGCATGAATTGTCGTTCGGCTGGCCAGAGGTGACTGTTGGTGGTTGAGTGGGCAGCGTCAAGAGCATCGCGGCGTTCAGCAGTATAGCGCCCGGTGGGAATGAAGGGGGGTGGATTCAGATCCAGATGCGGCATATCAGCGAGTGGATCGCCGTGGATTTCACGAATGATGCGGAATTGGTCTGGTAAAGTGCCGGGAACTGGGCGAACTTTCTGTGAAACAGGCTTGTATTTCTTTTTGACATAGATGGGGATAGGATGAGGAATTTCGTCATGCGAAGAAGATGAAGTTGAAAATGTAGGAAATGGTTCCGGATCGCGAGCTGAATCGCTAGTCGGATAAAATGCTGGTTGAACGACTGAGTGAACGAAAGTTACAGTTGGAGCGTCAGAACCTAGATTCGTGCAAGCCGAAAGATACGTGTGTTGTAGTTGTGCGAGGTTGTCCGATTCGAGTGCCGAGTATGCCTGAATAATAAATTCTCCGGGGTTGTTGGGGTCTTCTACGATGACGAAGGCGAGCTCTCCTTGATCAGCGATCAATTCCTCGAGTTGTGAAAACCCTGCGGTCGAGAGCGAGGAGGGCCGCGTGGAACAGTGGGAACAGTGGCGATTTTATTGGTGTTCGGGTCGCAGATGGTGATAGTCTGATCCTCGTTAGCGAAATTCCGGACGATGCTTTGGGTCAAGACGTCGAAGGGGCGACCGAGAAGTACGTCGTATGCGGGGTTGCGGACAACATGGACCTGGAGGTAAAGGGTGATATTGCCGATGCGGAAAGGGATATTGCGAGCGAGACCCAAGGATGGGCTAATTGAACCATTGGCAGACTGCATCTTCAAGATAATGCGAGGGTCATAAGAAAGCGCCAATTCGTGACAGACAGCTTCGGACATGGCAATAATCTGAGATCCGCCGTCAATAATACATTCGATTTGCTGCTGGTTATCGATGAGGGGAAGTATCGCACGGATTGCGGATGATTCCAGAGAGACGATGAGGTCATCAGGGACGTTTCCCATGTCGTAATAGATCGCATACGGGTCGGGGATAATAAAAGCGCCAGCGGGGAGATCTGAGCCCGATTTTGCAGTATTGGTGAAAGATGCGGGCATGGAGTCATAGAGGGCGGCCATACGGGCATCTTTGGCGTGCTGCTCATCAAGCGAGTCGGGTTCAAGGGGCGAATAAAGGGAATAGGGAAGAGACTCGTCAACTGAGTTGAAAAACTGGGGTACAGGGTCTTGTGCAGGTTTATCCTTCGGCGGTGCACGGCGGCTAGTCGTCGCTTCGCGCATATGAGCACGAATCTCGGGGGCCAAGGAAAGAAGCTGGCGTTGCGTAATGGTGATAGGCGTGTCGAGTGAAGCATCAAATACTTCAGTAGCGAATTTTTCGTTGTATACGGGGCGGTGGTTCGATATGCGGGGTCGGACTTCTTGTTGGGTGCTCCTGCGTTCCGATCTTTTGGTGGGGCGTAAGCTGCATCACGAACGTTTGCAAATGGGTGTTCGGCTGGTTTCGAAATGGGTGGTGTGAGTGGTGTGGCCGTTTTATCGGGAGCCATTGCGATGGGTGTGGAAGTCGTTGGAGCGGTGGCCTGTGCGGGTGGAATGGCGTGTTCAGGCTGCTCATGATGATCGCTGGCTGCCAAGGCACGTTTTGCCTGTGAGCGAGTCTGCAACACATTTAATTCATGCTGAAGCGTCTGAATGCGATCCTCCGTGGACAAAGTGCAAGGACGTGCAGCGACGGAAGTGAAGTCAGAATCGGCGAAGGAGGAAACATGCTCAGCGGTGACTTCAACAAGGAGCTGAGCGACGGCGAGTTGACCGGGGTTCTGCTTGTGCCATTCCTCGATGCGAGCGCGGAGATTTTTGCCAGAGATACTGCGCGGAACGAAAGCACCAGATGGAAGAACTACACGGCCATCGGTGTTGCGCCTGCATTTGCCAACCTGAATATCCGTGTCAACGTGCGGGCACTGGCCGATATAATGCTCGAGGTCGCTACAATAGCTACAGCCATCGGGACGAGTCGATTTGGTGGTTGTGGTTGCAGGAGCACCTCCGCCTGAGGATTTTTGTTGAGAAGCGAGAACCTTGATGAGCTCGGTCATAGTACCGAGAAGCGCGGTGACACCAGGATCGGTTTTGACTTCGGGCGAGGTCGCGGGAGTGGGCGCAGGAGTAACAGGCGAGGAAGAGGCTGGTGTCGAAAGCGAGATGGAAGTACCCTGAAGGACAAATGTCGCAGCCTCGTAAAGGGCGTCGAGGCTGTATGGGTCCTCCGGATGAACATCTGGCTGCTTGACCTGAAGACGTTGGTGTATTGAAGCCCACAAACTGGGTGGCTGCATTGCACGACGAAAAGAGTGGCTTTGCTCGGAGGCGGAGAGACGAGTTTTGTTGATAAGATAAGTGGTGATGAGTAGGAATTGGCGATAGAATTGGGTGAAGTCGCCTTTAGAAAGGATCCCTGTGCGGGCGTACTCACCAATGAGCGCGTCGAGATCACCAAGTGAGAATTTACGATCTGCATCTGTGCCGGGATAGAGTTTCAAAACGTCGGCTTTGAACTGTTCGAAGGACTTAGCAGCATCCATGAAAGATGGCAGCGTCTCCCAAATATCCTGATCTTCCACAGTGAGGAATCGCGTCGCGTGCTTCTTCATGAGTTGGCTGTCCATAACATTAGCACGTTTGAAGTGAAACTCGAGATCGGAAAAGTATCGGAGGAGTTCTCGGGGTTTTGACGAATCGAATTGCGGAGCGTTGCGGTCACCGCGTGCGGGCATAGACACGGTCACCATATGTGAGGTGGATATGGGGGAGTGAGGCGGGGTCAGGGAGCGATTGAAGAGTCGAGATAGCGGCGAGAGCGGAGGCGAATCCGGTAGGTTGCTGTGGCGGGCAAGATGGGCTGTGAAGAAGTTGTCGTCAGAGTAGAGGGATGAGTCGAGAACGTCGGTGGGGTTGCGAGAAGCGGCGGCGATGAGCTCGGATCGAAGATTACGGAGTTCGTTGCCTCGCAAGCTTCGAGAGGAACTGGAAGCTATATTGAAACCCTCGCGGTGGGCTCCAAAATGACGTGCCTGTCAACCGTCTGAGCGCGAGCTACACAAAAATAGAGGTGAGCGTGGCTAGAAGGAGGAAAGGTGATGATGCAAGTGTTTCGGTGGGTCACAGCTCCAAGACTGGAAACTGCTTGAGGCTGACTATACGGGAGGCTGACAAGTCAGAAGTAGGCGGACACAAAGAAGACAGCGAGCGGAGGCGAATCGAGACGTAAACAGAGGCGTAGACAGAGGCGATAGAGACGAAGGCGATGGGGAGACGAGGACGAGAGCAAGACGAGGACGAGACGGAGGCGAAGACGAAACGGAGGCGGAGGCGGAGGCGGAGGCGGAGGCAGAAACTGAACACGGGTGACTTGAGCAGGAAGGCAAAAAGTGATTTATTGAGAAGAAAGCCTGAGTATTTATACAAGAAGGGAAATCAAGACAAGTGGAGCGTACTCAATAGAAAGAGAGACCGAGACTTAGTACAGGAGAAAGAGGCAGTGATAACTGAATAGATTCGGGTCGGAAGAACTAGGGCGAGCAGAGGGAAATAAATGCGGAAGAGGAACTGAATGGGCGGGTCAGAGATGTCGGGCATGGCGGGGTTCTTGCGTGCGGGCCGTGTGCGGGACATAGGATGTGTCTGAGACAAAAGCGAGGTGGAAGTAAGAGTGTGGTGGTTTGTTTGGTCACGTGGGTCCGGTCGCCGGATAATGCCGAGGCGTGCGATACGGACGTAGAGCACAGGCGTGCGCGTCATCGTATTCACCAAGACGACTAACAGCAAGTTCCAGAGCTGCATATGCAACATGTGCTTGCAGCTGAGTTTTAGTTATATAATCTGTGATATAATACAAGATTGCTTTCGCAGCAGGACCAGATCCAATGAACTTGATATCCATGTTATTCCGAATAGCTTCCAACATGGTCTCGTTAAAGTTATTAACCAGCCCATCCAGGCACCGAAGGGTCAACTCTCCTGTCTCCGGATCTATCATGCTCACGGGCACCACATTAGCCTCGTCCAAATCGAAACGACATTCTTTAGGCTCCGGAGGTCCACGCCAGTATTTGTAACAGGTCGGATGGTGGGTATGAGATTGGCGACACAGAGTCCATCTTGGACTCGGACGTGAACGTCGATACCATCGTGGTCGCAGTCTTCGGGCTTGTCCTACCGAAGTCCGCGAACATTGGGAGACCCCTATCTTCGTCAGTACTCCATCTATTCCCCTAATTTAATTTCTCATCCCTTACCTAGTGCTCAGACTCGGGCAAAGAGAAAGTGCCGCCACAGTGCCGCCGGCGGCGGTCGGCGGCAATCTTGGCGCATGTTGGCGGCAGCCCAAATTCAATGGGGTCAAAAGGCCAGTATACCTAATTATTCTGTGGCGGAGTGTATGCCTCTGTTCTCAAACATTGGGGGGTCTTGATCAACGGTAGACCTGTGGAAGATGTCAAACGGTAGTTGATGTTCAAGGGGGTACCGTTTTGTGAATGACGGAACATATGCCGGTTTTTTTTTTTTAGACCCCTTGGGCTCGACCAACCAACCAGGTTTCTCAATAGAATTATCCAGGAACAATCAACAAGTGCGATCACGAATACCTTGGTATTACAATGGAAGTACAATATTATTATTTGATGATCAAGGACTTCTCCGACTGACCCCCAGACGGTCTCGTCCGTTTGTAGAAATTCGGACAGTCCCGCCATGCTTTTTGGATCCACAGAAGCAAAGCAGGTCAGGTTGGGTTACAAACGGAGAAGGTATGTACTACTTTCTGTCCTCTTTATACACTAAACACCCTTACTAATCCCCGAGTGCGCATCAGTCAGAACATCCAACCCTGAAGGACGTTATCCCAAACAGGGCCACGTGGGTCCATCATCTCCGTTGTAGAGGCAAACACGTAATATTCTGCGGAGCGTCCAGGTAAGGAAATCTGAAAGGCCCACTGTCTCTATAAAGCGGCGTTGACAAGTAACTTGAACGTACGTTTCTAGTCTCACACCAACGACCCACGGCGGACAATCAGATGTCATGGGCCGTTTGTGATGCGTCAGTCATGTGGTCCGTCATCGGACCAGTCATCGGGGATGTCATGTTCCATCTCTTTGTGACTCCCACCTTGATCGCCGGTTTTATTGGTCACACTGAAATTCATGCGAATAAAGAACCCGACCAAGTAAAACAAGCTGGATAATTCTATTCAGCAACCCTCCGTACGGGTTGCCAAATAGCAAAAGTCTATTTAGCAACCCCCACGTGACCGATAAGATAACGAATAAAATAATCACCGAGACCGTTCTGGTTAGTGCCGGGTCTGAAAGGCTGTATAAAACAATTGTATTATACAAGACGTATTATACAAGGTATAAAACATTCTATACCCCAGAAAATTCCAAATAATGCCCCATTACTGCTATGCTCCCCATCCGATTTTTTGCTCAAAACACTGATTAAGGAGCGAACAAAATCTGAAAATAACATGTTAGACCCTAATTTCCCCCTCTTTAAAGCGGTTTTTGCAGTGCTGAACGAGCGGGTTGCACGAACACAGTTCAAGCAAACAACAGACACTTTTCCTGTCACCTTAAATTTGGACACTGATATATGCCCTCCACTCGAGGTTGATACCCAAATTGATTTAATGTTCAGCTGTCCTGGAATTCTAATCTCACAAGGCTCACAACGGATCTTTACAAAAATTGTCAAAGGCAACCACTCTGAACCTTTTAGAAAGGCAACTTTCATCAACCTAGACCGCATCCGATGCTCCATATATGAAATTTCTGAGTACGCTCCAACAGACGAAATGATTTGGAACTCTATACGTTCCACAAATTTGAGACGAACCCACCGTGAATTATTCTGGAAGTCGATTCACAACATTTTCAGAGTAGGTGACTTTTGGACACACATGAATAATCTTGAAGAATTTTCTGTTTGTCACACATGTGGCGTCCCCGAAAACCTTGAGCACATAGCAATGGAGTGTGATGCATCGGGTTCAAAATTAATTTGGAGACTGACCAAGAAACTCTGGGCCACGAAATACCCCATGTGGCCCTCCCTCAGCTGGGGCCTTGTCCTCGGTTGTAACCTTGTTAAATTCAAACACTCAAATGGGAAAATTATCCCTGCTATGGGACGATTATTTGCCATTCTGGTATCTACGGCCTGGCACACGATCTGGAAGATCCGGAACGATAAGGTTCTGAAGAACCCACATCGTAACATTACAGACATTGAGATTCACAACAGATGGCTGAAATCTGTGAATTCAGCACTGGGACGAGATCGAATCCTCACCAATAAAATGAAATTTGGTAATCTTGCGCTGAAAAAAGATCTTGTCCTAAGAACATGGAGTGGTCTACTAATGAACGAAGCTGCTCTGCCGGACGATTGGACTTACACAGTGGGGGTTTTAGTGGGTATACAGCCATTGAAATTGAATGACTCAAGAAATGGGATAGGATAAATTTACTAGGCTGGAGTCCCACACTCTGGTAATTGTGCGTAATGGCATTTCCTCCCTGGACAACTTTCCCGGCATTAACTAGAACTTTCTAGTAGACCCAGCGGATGACTTTTTGAATGCTTCTGCAGACTGAATTTCATTATCCCAAACGCTCCAAAAAAAAAAAAAAAAAAAAAAAAAAAAAAAAAAACATTCTATACCCCAAGGCTCCTGAAGGCCATGTATTTTAATGTGTATAAAATCCCCTATTATATCCATCAAGTGCCGCCATCCAGCTTGTACGCACCATGTTGACCAAATTTTCCAGTGATGGGTGGCGAATGGTCCTGATATTGTCCAGAACTGGACAAATTTCGGGTGGGTGATGGTGATACAGTCGAACCCCTCGGAACCCATACGTCTGTAAACCCATAACCCCTTCAAACCCATGGATTTTTGATGTTACGGACTCGGTGGGCGGGCGAAACCCATAGTTTTCTTATAACCCATAATCCATAGGCAAATTCGGGGGCAAAACCCATAAATCTGGCCAAAAAAGGAGATTCCGTGATGTCCGAATGACGTAAATTTGTGTTTGTCAGTCATTTTTCAGCGAGGATCCAATCAGGATCAAGCAAAAACACGATGCTGGGTATGATTCCCACACAATTGTCCTCAAAAACAGCTTCACTGAGATCGAAATCAGGTGAAAAACCTTGAAATAGTCCTCCAGGCTGCCGAACGAGCATAGACTATTCCATCCAGGCAAGGACCGTTCATCTATTAAAATGAGGAAGAAACCGTCGAATTCATCTGCGCTCAAGGCAAGTTTTTTTTTGCCCCAAAAATATATATATATTATTTTGGAAATTTCCTCTTGCCCCATAACCCCTCATAACCCATGACCCAGGGCTTCCACCGAACCCTATGGGTTATGAGGGGTTCGACTGTACTGGTCTATTTAGCCCAAAAATTTGTCAAACAAATCAGCCGATGTCCCCTTATAGTAATTTCTCACGCCAAGCGAGGGATGTATTTAATGTATTAAACGAGCCCTACATTCCAGACAAGAGGACCTCCGGGTGGCGGTGTATTATACAAGGCCAAAAACATTTCAGACCCAGCACTAGTTCTGGTGCATTTCCTCGCCCCAGAGCTTACTTTTTTATATGGCGCTCACATTAGATTTGACTCTGAGGTTATGGAGCGGACTCAGAGATTTTTCTCGGCTTTTTTTGGACCTTTTTCGGTGATTTTTGGTGGACTTGGCACGAAAACTCAGTATAAGTGAGCATTGTAGGCAATTTAGCTTTTAAAAAATGCAGAAAAAACAGCAATCACAAGAATTAAGATTTGAAAATTTCCCTCGAATTTTATTTCAGGAAAACTATTTATTTGCTGGACTTGTGGTCTCCCGAACAAATCCCGCTTCGGGGCGCGTGCGTCACCATCAGCCATTAAATCTGAGCTTACAAATCATGGTTGCTGAATAGCTGCAACCCCCCGTGCTTTCGACACTGGGGTTGTTGAATAGAATTATCCACAAGCTAGCAAAAGATCATTTTGTGTCAAAAGCTACCACCGAGATCTGTCACAACTCTTTGGGCGGAAATACATCCCCGTTTCGATGTGATTTCTTCCCATCGGCACTCGATCGGCACGGAGGACCGTTGGCCCGATGTCCGATCAGACTTGAGTTATCGACGATCGTCGCTCTCATCCACACCCATCCACACGCCAATTATGCCAGCCGACCCATCTGAAGACAAGAAAGACTACAGACTCTGCCTCTGTTCATCACAAGACTGCAAACGTCAACTATGGGAAGGGAAGGACGGAAAGATTCAGAATGGCAAATGGTGTCACCGAAGTACCCAAGCGAAACATTACGCAAAGGACACAGAGGTTGGGTTTCACAAAAAATGCTCTCTCTCAAGCAACTGACAGATCTTCTTTCTTGCAGCACAGCACATCGTTGCGTTCATTCCCAACTCGCCCAGCTTCCTTTCTGGCCGTGCCGACGACGGACTGACTATCAAGGCCTTGACGGACAAGTACGGTCCGGAGGTTTTCAAGAATTACGATTTGGATTATCGGACCGGCGGGGAGGACTCGGGCGGCGATGGTGAGAAATCCGGCGCTAACAGTGATGACAGCCAAGATGACAGCGGTGAAAGTGTTGGATCTCGTGATTCTAACGATGAGGAGAGTGACGCCGATGGTGAGAGTGCGGGCTCATTCATCAGTGACGACGAGGGAGCCATGGACAGAGACGGGGATGCATACGGTAGCGAGGATGCGGCCCGCAACACCACTTCTTTTGCCACCTCCTACGACATGGACCTTGAGGCCGAAATTTTTGACGCGCCCTCCTCCAGCTCCGACGAGTCGGTTTAATATCTATTTTTTTCCTACAAAATCATGTCTAGCAATACAATATTTTCTTTGCGCCAGATTTTTGGCTGAGTGTGACAAAGGGAAGCCGGCGATCATAGTGAGAGTCACAAAGGAGAAATGGAACATGACATCCCCAATGACAGGTCCGATGACGGACCACATGACTGACGCATCACAAACGGCCCATGACATCTGATTGTCCGCCGTGACCAGCTTTGGTGATTATGCCATCCTCCATCGATATGCTGAGCGCTTAATACCGTGACGTTGCTCGCAGTCTCCTTTGCCCATCGGATAAGTGGCATGATAAAGTGAACGATTGTCTTCCTCTTTGCCTCCTTCAAGTGCGCCATCCACTTACCTGCTGCAACCGCCTTTCTGACGCTTGTTTTTGTTTTTGCTGGTCCAAAGAGCACTCGTCGGTCGCCTTTTAGGCCATGATGTGCTGGACCAGGCACCACTCCCTGATGGCTGGGAAGAGCAGCTAGCGCCAAACGGCTGCCCATACTTTCTTGACCCCTGCCTCTCCCTGCCACCTGGGTGGGAGCAGCATCAGGGGCGCCAGAGCAGCGTAAATTGGTGTCCGTACTTTGTCGACCACAACACCAAGACAACAACGTGGGATGTTCCACCAGCACAGAGCAGATTGTGATGAATGAGAATCTCTAGGTGTAAGTCTCTACTTCCTTTTGTGGATGTCCACTAAGATTCTTTAGTGACGAAAATTGATCCCACTTCGTTGATCCTGAGGCAAATGCGCCTACTTCGTTTGTCCTTATGCTAAGTTAAGTAGTGTTCAATCTTTCCACTTCATTGGTCCTTCAGCTAGCTCAAAGCATTACCTTACCTTACCTTTCAATTTTTGTGCAAGCGTCCGAGGCCCAATGAACCCCTGTCAATGAGTGTATACCCCCGCATGAAGAGGGACATCAACGAGAAAGCACTCGAGCGAGGATGCTTCCCTGGTACAGTGAAATTAAATTATGAATGCACGGTTTAAGAGCAAAACAGATACCGTCTCAGGGATTGATGCCACGCTATGTGTACCCGTTCCTCGCGAGGATTGGCCTTGAAAGAAATCATAAGTTCAGTTAGGACGGGTCATGAAACTCGTACCTGTAGAGCCTGCCCTTTGAGATTGTGATGCTGATCCTGGGTGAATCGACTATGGTTCCCATCAAACGGCCTGTCCGGCCATCAGGATGGGAGAGTCACACTCCGCCATTCACCAAGGCAGTGCCCCGACCTGCTGTTATGTAGATCACACACATTTTGTCCGTTCCACACATCCTCTGCGCGCCGTAGTCAATCAACTTATTTCTAGTCACAACTGACTATTCTTTCCTCCATGAACCTGAGCTGAGTTGAGCTGGATGCAGTCCCAAAGCGGTCTTCGGTGCCAGCACAGTGAGCAAATTGGTTTTCGTTTTTGAGCTCGGCAAGCCAGCCTACGCTTGTAAAAAAGGTATAAAATGAGGCCATTTTAATGCCTTGCCCCACCGCATTTTCCCCCACTTTCCTTCTGTGTTTTCTGTCTTACAACAACCCAAGTCTGTGATGTCAGGTGAATAATTATCGTTGTCAGTGCTTACAGGCCCTGACAACACCCATTAGACTATGAGACGCCTCGACTTCGCCCCTCCTCACGCTCAAGACCTTATACAATCATTGCTCTAATTTTGTGTCTTTTTAAAACCCTCTTAATCAGTATCCTTTCCTTTCACCAACATTTCTCTCTCCCTCACTCCCGACGTCTTACACCAACTTTATCAGGGTGTCTTTAAACATCTTGTTGGCTGGTGCCAAACTCTCATGACCGAGGCCGAGTAGGCTCGTGTCCAGCCGTTATAGTAGCGGCACAATGACGAGCAAGCAGGTATTGTGTACTATAACGGCAGGGATACTTATTTATGATAAAAAAGTCATTCCAAGTAGATTCTGTGGTCAAGGAGACTCCAAGAATTGAAATATGCGATGTTCTCTGCCGGAGATACTTCCCAATATGGTATAGTCGGAGTTTGAAATTGCCATCTGTCAAGTTGCGGCTAAGTGCCGCCAGCCGTTATACTATGGGTAACATTGGGATTGAAAGTGGACTAGAGTTTGAAAATAGCCTTCGCTTGGACTCAGTTCTCAACGGATTGCCTCCGGATCATCCGGAAATGAAACCGACACCTATTTTACGTAGGACTAACCAAAAAAAATGAGGAACATCTGTAGAGAAACAATCGAGCTGGAGATTCCGAATCCATCAGTCAGTGATTTTGACACCGTTTTGAGACAAAATCTTACATTGTGCGAGTTCCTCTTGTTCGATCACTCTCGGTACTTGCCAGCACATTCCTTGCGTTAATTGAAATGACTCACAAAAAAACCGGATGTGAAACGGTCAGAGTTCTTTCAAATAAAATACTGACCAGTCTTGACGACTTGAAACCAGATCCTGATGGACTTGAGATTGGCTTGGAGTGGACAGGCGGCTTAGAGTGGGCCAGCCACAGCACAGGAAAGGGAGACTCTTGAAGGGGATGGTCTTGACTCTTGACTGCAATAATTTCGACAGGGTTGCGTGATGCGTGACTGTCAAGGAAATAATCGAACCAAGCCAAACCAAATAAGGTTAGGCCCGAACACGTGTTGGCTGCAAGGCTTTTCGCCGTTGTTTCGCCGCACAAGCCTCGCTTGCGCCTCGCTGTGGGTTAAGGGTTCCCAACTGCCTTTTCATTCGCGATGCTCTGGTCCCGTCTCCGCTCCTTGTACCACGACATACGCCACGTCATGCACATCGATTCGCTTCCTGCCCCGTCCACGATGGCCCCTGGCATAGCGCCCGTCTTCTTCCCCATCACAAACGAAAACCGGAACGACAGAATGAGTGTCGAGGCCGCCCTCAGTGCCATCCCCTTCACCGTCCACACCTCTGTTGCCTTACAGCGACAGATGATCGGCAATGGAGACTCCTGTTCGAATTTACGCATCACCAAAGTCGAATACTTTCAGCGCAACGTCGCCCCTCTGCACGAGTTTCTATGCTTTTCGTATGAAGACGTGGCCACGCCTGGTGTCTCGAATTTTATGGTTATAGAACGGTGGGGCACCGACTTCCAGCCCCCGGATAACTCCAAGGAGAAAGTGAAACAACACACGCTGACACTGAGTTCTGATAATGCTGTCGCAGAGTCCACCACGTACGCAAACATTGCTATCCGGCTCAGTTAATGCTTACGATTCACGTAGGACATTCTCCGAGCAGGCCCTGTTCGTGTCTAAGGCGTCGGCCCGCCAGTCGTTGGAACTATCGGGAAAACGGACGACATCCATCGCCGACGACCGCGTCGTCATATCGTGCCGCCGAATCCATCACGATATCGAGAAAATCGAGCCAGGCAAGCGGACGTTGCTGGCGACGATGACCCCCCCGCCTGATAGCACGATTTCGGTGGCGGAGATATTGGCGCTTGCCTCATTTATTTCTAAACACAGCCCCGTCTACGACCTCCTCGAGTCCTCGTGCTTTTACTATGGCCGCGCCATCTTCGACGTCACCCGGACTCTGATGCACTGCACGGGCGCCAACATCGTTACCACCGACGACTTTTCTTTCATGAAGTCCGACGCGCTCCAGTGGCATGCGCACGTGATCAGGTGCCTCTTGGCGGACAAGGGTCCGGCGTACATGGTCAAGGGCCTCATGGCAGACAAGGTCAAGACAGAATTCGGTGCCGACGCCATTATCGAGAAGTACGAGGCCGCCTTTGCAGAGTTCGAGGAGAGTGTCTGGGCCCAGAAGGAGGTATCTGGTCGTTCACCCCTGCAGTGATGTTATGCTCAATATATTCAGAGGAACGAGCGCCCTTTGAGACTCGCCGAGGAGAGGTGCCAGGGGGAGGCCCGCGCCCGCCAGGCTGCCGAATTGAAAGTGGTGCGGGCCGAGGACAGGCTCCAGGAGGAGGTCCACGCCCGCCAGGCTGCCGAATTTGAAGTGGAGCGGCTCAAGGAGCTTGTCAAGTCCCTTCAGAGTGCACGCGGGGAGGGCAAGGAGAATGCACCCATCCGTTTCTGAACGATTCGTCTTTCTAGTACATGAGTTTTGTGTTTCTATTTCCGGAGTATAATGTGTATCTTCGTCGGTCTCCACATACTGTACTTTACTTTCTCCGCGCTGGCAGAAAAGTGTGACCTGCCTCGTGGCCCCTCTTCAGCTCGCCGGTCGCCTCTCCGTCCTTCTTCAAGCGGTGCGCCTTTCCTAGGTCCATCCAGCAGCGATGCGGCGCTGGACAGCAAATACCACCACTGTCGAGCTGGGACCGACCCATCTGACCCCCGCGCTCGAGGCCGTGCAGGACATGAGGCTATGGATTTTTGGGGGGATCTGCACCTCCACGACGTTGCTCGTCGAAAACCCATGCGCCCCCAACGCAGATACGTCTACGACCGGTCAAGCCGGTTTTAAATCTGTATTGTGATCCTACCAGTCAATCGAGGAGGCAAGGCAATTTTGGACATCACCTCTCGTAACAAAGCCATTGATCTTTGGAATCTTCAATGCTACCTTGTGCAAGGAGAGGATCGAGCACTGTGGTGCTATTTTGTCGACTACATACAGTTGGATAGCTCATAATGCATAAGGCCGGTGGACACCAAAACCCTATGCATTATGAGCAATATGCATTCCGAGATTTGTCACACAGAGTGACATTCGGGTGACACGGTGTCACAGCCCGAAACATTTCGGAGAAAACGATTGTTTTTACCATTTAACTACATAGAGCGCCGGCTGTCAAGCTCCTAAAATGTGCCGCAACTTCTTGCTGAGTCATATCTGAGTGATTGTCGACGAAGGCAAAGACTGTCATCCATCATTTCCCATTTCCCAGTGACGAAGGTCTATACGACTCATAGCTGGGACCGGGGGCGATGAATTGCGAAGTATAGGCAATGTAACGGGAGAGGGTTTGGGGGAGCTGAATGGTCCCGAACACACGGGCGACGTCAGAACTCGTGAGGGTATTTTTCTATTTTCTCAGTCTGGTTGATCCTGCCAGCAGCGATATGCTTGTCTCAAAGATTAAGCCATGCATGTCTAAGTATAAACAAATTTGTACTGTGAAACTGCGAATGGCTCATTACAGCTCTTTGCGGAACTTAGGGCGCGGCCGATTTTTTTTTCCTTTTTGAGCTGTTTTTGATCATTTCAGCCAGAACAGCTGTTCTGACCTCAATTCTCAGCGTACGTTTCTGAAAACTATATGAGCAGAATCACACGACAATTCCGCAGGGCATGACGTCCTCAGAATCTTTCCATACCGCCGGTAGTATTTATAATATATTATTTTGTGTGTTTTGCGCAGATCATCTCTAGTGTCGTGATTTGAAGGTTGTGTGGGATGTTGTATGGCTCTAAAAACAATTGTTTGGATCGCGGAGGGCACACCGTCCTCGTAATTGAGGCATGGCACCCGGAGCGCGTGAATAGTGGACTTGAACAAGCAGAATATAGGTACAGCTCAGGCTCTGTGATCTATGATTGAATGAGCTAAGAAACTACCCATTATCATTCTATTGAGTGTCCTGGAGGAGTCCCACGGCTCGGATTTGCTCTTCTCCCTTGCCAAGAGGACAAAGAAAGTCATGTCCCTTGTCAGTGAATATTTGGATGAAATCCACCTGTGCTCCTGGACCAAAGTACTTGATTAAAATGTGATTCACAGCATTCCGACTGAATATGATAAGGAAACTTAAGATTTAGATGTCAGAAAAAATTGACCTGAAACCAGAGTTGAAATCATTAGTTTAAGTGGCGCTGAGATTGGTGCTGGAATCATTAATTTTTTATTGTTTTCATGGCAGCTGAAATATATAGATTAAATTCATATCTCAGGATGAGTGAAACTTTCAATGAAACAATGGGTTTTAATTGTAGTTTAGGACTAGTTTATACCATAGACTTCAATTGTCTTTAAACTAGAATTTAAACCAAAGAATTCATTTTTTATTTTGGTGTTGAAGAAACAATGAGTTTTCGCATCAATTTTGGCTGATCTGAAATAGGACCTTAAACAATTAGTTTCGGTACCACTGAAATGCCGCACGTTGACTTCTCTGAACAGACGAAGCTCGATCAATTCAAGGAAGGCCTTAAAACTTCCGTCCGGGACCTCGTCCGTGGTGTTCGGCCTAAACCGCCAACATTCGACGATTATGTCAAACTCGCTGCGGTGTGTACACTCTTTCGCTTTTGATCCGGCCGCACGGAGCCTCTTCCCACAAAGGATTCTCGTGGAAGGGTTCGTCGCCCTCTGACTCGCCATCACTGTCGCCGCGGACCGGGCGCTGCACCAGACGAACATGATCCCTGCGTTGGTTGCTTTGTAATCGCCTGAGCCGCTGCGGTACAGCCCGTGTCGTCAGTTGTCCTCGCCCCGCGGCTGCGGCGGTGAGACAGACGCGGGCGACGAGCACGCGCGTGTTCCAGAACGAATGCGCAATGTGATCGTGAGCGCCAGAAGCGCGTGGTGAAAGCGGCGGCCGTGGCGGCCGTAGCGGCGCCGTATCAGAAGTGATTAGAGGACCTGCCAGGGCTATCCTTGCTCGCGAGTCGCGACACACATAGCGGCAGTATCGAATCAAGATCGGGTCGGGTGGATCGCGAGCGTGCGAGGTGGGTCATGCGCGACGAGAAAAAAATGGACGGATGACTCGTCTGAATACCAAGAATTCTCAGGCGCATATCCCCCACATCGCAGCTTTCCCGCTCAAATTGTCCCAGTAGATTTTCTTTGGCCAAGTTTCGACACCGAGTGAGTACCGCTTTCTTTCGTCCTCCAGTTCGTGTTCGTTGTCATCAGTACTTATGGCGTCGTGAAGATCGTCGCTGCGTTTGCCGCCAACGAGAACCAGCGCAACGGGGAGCGGTTCAATAACACCGACCTGCAGGCAGCTCAACATCGAAATTCTCGGTTAAATTCGTCAGGTATTTCCGGAGGCAAAACCCACGCCCGGAACTTCTGTGGCTTCCATTCGCCGATGGAGCGATCACCATACATAGTACAGTGACAGACGAATCGCTGGAGGTGTAGTTCTCGAAGCCGCTCTTCCCACTCATTCCTATTAGAGAGGTTGCGCAAAGCCGCATGCGGCTTTTTTGGTGCGCAAACGGCGGCTTTTTTTCTTCTTTGCTCTGGTGGTCAAAAGAGGCTATTTGAGAGTCCCAGTGATGCTCCGGAGCAAAAAAAGGATATTGCCACGTGTGGCTTTTGCGCAACCTCTCTATTGACAGCGAACTATGTATGGTGATCACTCCATCGGCGAATGGGAGGGCGGCTTCCTTCGAGTGCTATGGTGATCGCTCCGTCGGCGAATGGGGAGCGGCTTCCTTCGAGAACTGCACCCTGATTGTGGCGATTCGTATTGTGATCGCTCCATCGGCGAATGGGAGGAAGAGGGACTTCCTTCGTCCTAGTGATGGATCATGGCAATTCGTCTGTACTATGGTGATCACTCCATCGGCGAATAGGAGGAAGAACGGCTTCCTTCGAGCACCACTCGAAAGAGCGGCTTCCCAAGAACTACCACCGACTGCACCGTGGAAGCAGTTCTTCCTTCCCCATTCGCCGATGGAGCGATCACCGTACAGCGTGGGAGAAGGAAGCAGTTTTATCGTCCTATTCGAAGTAAAGAAAATTGGTGGGAGCGGAACACCGTTCAAAGGACTCGATCATCTGACGCTCGGATGTAAAGCAACACTTCCTTGGTTGCACCTCGATTCGTCTTAGGCGACCGCTTCATCGCCGAATGGGAGGAAGAGCGGCTTAGAGAACTTCCGTAACTTCGTTCCCTCATCCACGATCGGGCAAGGGAAAATGCCACTGGCACACCCTTTCTCTGATAAATAAATTGCTGCCTATTGACAGCGAACTGGCGAATGGGAGGAAGAGCGGCTTCTTGATCCTACAGCGCGCTGTTTGTCACCGTGTGGGAGAAGGAAGCGGTTTTTATAGCGAATCGCAGGAGGTGCGAAGCCAGCAGTTCCTCCTATTCGCCGATTCCATCCTCGTCTCTCGGTTCTCGAACAGCCAACACTGCTTTTATTACTCTCAGCTTCTCGCTGATCGAAACAGAGCGCCGGCATTCAGCGCTCGCTGTCAGCCTCTTCCACGGGCTTCTTCTCTCACTGTCCTGCTCCTGATTATTTCTCCAAAAATGGCCTGATTCTTCTTTTTCCACTCGCCTTACTTACCCGGAGTGTGAATTATGATATGGTTGCGGACAAAACTTTATATCGAATCGCATTTTTGATCAGATCAGTCCAAGATTTGAGATTTAGAGGGAACATGGGGGTGTTCCGTTTTCGCATTTCCACCATAATTAAACTCCTCATAAATATCTAGGCACAACTTCAGGGGGATGTTCGGGTAGAATGCTACAACGTCGCCAGTTACTATATAGTACTGGCGCTTCGGTATCAACGTTACCTTGCTTAATTTTATCGCCAAGTCTTTGGTTCCATGGATAATGGTTGGCGCCGACATGATAATCGGTTTAAGTCTTTTACTGATGTACTTGGCTGCGGGGTTTTGGATGGCGCTGAGACATGGCACAATGGGGCGCATTTTCACGGGTTCCTTATGGATTTTGGGAATTCCGTAAAATACCGGTACAGCGTGTTGGCTTCCTGGCGCAGTAATGCGGTGCCGCAAGAATTTACCAAGTTGCGAGCCTTGATGGAGGTAGTTATCAGCGTAAATAGCAATAGACTCCATTTCAGTACATTGTCTGTCGCAGATTTGTTGCATCTCAATTGGATTAATAGGAGCGTAGTTATTACGGTCCAGCAACAATTCTGTGCATTTATCTTGGATCCATGTCCGCTCAGACAAGCTCAATGAGATGACGATTAAAAACCGCTATCCGCTTCCGCTAATCTCGGAGTTAGTCAATAAGCTCCGAGGTGCCCGGTACTTTACGAAGCTAGATGTGCGATGGGGGTACAACAATGTACGGATCAAGGAGGGAGACGAGTGGAAGGCGGCATTCCGCACAAATCGAGGGCTGTTCGAGCCGCTCGTGATGTTCTTCGGGCTTACCAATTCGCCCGCGACATTCCAGACCATGATGAATGATCTGCTCAGAGATCTCATCAACGAAGGAAAGGTCGTCGTCTATCTGGACGATATCCTAATCTTCTCAGACAATCTGGAAGAACATCGTGCGTTGACGAAGCGAGTCCTGGAAGTACTACAGGACAACAAGCTGTTCCTCAAACCGGAGAAGTGCGAGTTCGAACGCACAGAGATCGAGTTTTTAGGAGTAATCATATCCTACAACTCGATGAGGATGGACCCCGCCAAGATCAAGGGCGTGATGGAGTGGCCAGAACCAAAGAACCTAAAACAAACACAGGTGTTCTTAGGGTTCACCAACTTCTATCGCCGCTTCGTCCGGGGATACAGCGAGGTCCATCAGCAACTTCACAAGTTGTCTTTTGGGATCTTTTCTTCTTTTTAAAGAACGAAAAGAGTCGAAAGACCTAAAAGATGAAAAAGACTCTTTCTCTTTTTTTAGACATGTCCGTTTTCTTTTAAAAGTGAAAAAGACGCAGAAGGACACGGCAAGTAGACCAAAAAGGAGGCGCACAAGTGACTTCAAAAGTGTATTCCAGGCATAGATCCCGCAGGAAATTGGCATAGATTCATATATTCATAAGCATAGTATGGCATAGATAGTATATAGAATGGAACCAGTTTAGCAACGTTGACGAGGCGTGGATATCTACGGGAGGTATGTATGTGATGTGCATGGAGGGGCGCCACCAACTGAGGGTGCACCGAATCCGAGGGGATGTGTTAGAAAAGGAAGCCGATTACAAGCCGGGACACGCACCTAAATATCGGGATCGTCGTCGACGAGCTCGAAGTCCGACTCCTCGGGATCAGCATCGACGTCGATAACCGTGGCCTTGGATATATCAGCGCGTTCCGAAGCAGCGGCGCGGGCGGCGGTGATGATCTTGTCCCATTGCGACTCCTTGAGCTTCTTGACGACGGCGGTGATGGCAGAGGTGCTGGCGACCACTTTTTGCACGCCTTCACTAAAATCCATGTGATCGGCCCAATTCGTCTTGGAGAACTGTCCGAGGCTGCCTTCGGGGATGACAAGCTGACCCGTTCGGTGGTAATTGAGTCCCTGCTTAATCTGAGTGTTCGTCAGTACAGGCTTCGGATGATGAAAAGGAAGTACGACACCGCATGACATGTTAGGGTCAGCGCGCCCTCAGGCACAGTCGTAGGGTATCCCAATGGACCGAGGTGGCCGTCCGTAGCAGTCGCATTGCAATGGACAGTGAATACATGCGAGAAAACAAAACTTTGGAATAATCCCTGACAAGGGTAATTATCGCCCGATAGAAGAGGAGCACGACAAGGTACATACCATGAGCTTGGTCTTACCAGTCTCCTCATCGTCGATAACGTCGCAGTAGTAGAATACGCGAGACCGATCAGAACCACTCAAGTACCACTCGACGTCCGCGATGACCTCTTGCTTGGATTTTCCCTTGAAGACTGTTTTCCACACGGTAACGCCGGCGGCGCCGATCCTGTTGCGCCATCCATCGATTTTGTCCTGGGCCCAGGTGCGCGAGGCAGTGAGCCTGAGTCTGCAAATTGAAAGAACTAGCACGCACGAGCTTTGTGATGACAAGCACCAAATCACGATCTTCTCTCTCCTCCACCGAGACCGCGTGATCCGGGAAGACGGAGTTCCAGATGGTGACAACCTCGACGGCGGTGGGGTCGTTCCAGCCCTGGATACTTCCGGTGTACTCGAGCAGCGCCGGCGTGAATTTGGTCCTGAACTGGGGGCGGATGGCGTCGGGAATGTGTGTCAATCACATACCGCGGCCACCTTTGAGAATGTTGAGAGACGCGGAAACACGATTCGCTGTTTTAAATACATCAGATGAGTCGGCGGGGGACGGACGATGTACCTTCAGCTAGACATGATGCGAGCCATCCAAATCATGACTAAAAGGAAGGGAAGTAAAAGACATAGACTATAGGATTTGGGCGCGAGATAATATCCACATCGAAGCCAGAGCTAGCCAGAGCATCACAGACCCAGATGAGCGGCAGCCACAAGCGCAGAGGTCCAAGTCATCCAGATTTAGCAGAAGGGAATTGATGGGTCACAAGAGCCCAGAACGTAGGTTTGGAGGGGCATTCAACGGGGCACAGTAGGGCACAGTGGAGGAAGGGAGGGGAAGAGATGGAGGGAAAAGACAAGAGACGTGGCGATGGTTGACCATCAATCACGCCATATCAACACAGGACAAACAGACATTTGTTTGGCGTGGATTGCCGGTCACGATTAATAGTTATCAATGGTCCGCCGTGGGCAGCTTAGGCCGTACCTCAGTCTTGTATTTAGATATAGACGTGATTCACAAATGTTAACATGTTAACAATGGTAGCGTGCGCTGCGGCAGAGCCCACTAACCGTTCCGACTGGCAGTTTGAATGAGAGTTTTCTGCTCATGATAAGGAAGCGGATCAACGGTCCGTGACAATTGAAGCTCCGACACCTAAACTCTTTACCCATCTTATCTCCTGTGCAGCGTGATGTGGGGGAGAGCTCTAGAAAATATGGGTAAAACGAAAGACGCCACAGTGGCTACCTAGGATGCTATTCAAAACGGGAAAAATTACAACCCCCTATTTTTCGTGCGCACATCGAATATTGACAGAAATTGAAACTCCGAAAAAGTCCGATCGGTGCGTACTGTTGCAAATTTATTTTGCTGCTCAGGATGCTGCCGAGGAGAGCTCTAGAAAATATGGATAAGTCAAACAACATGGAAGGGGCTATCCAAGATGGCATTGTTTGATGCTGACGTATCTTACTGCTAGATCTGTGCTCCGATGACGACGAGCCTGATCTGGAGGAGTCCGATAATGTCTGGAAGGATGAGGGTATCTCATCTCATGTCCTCATTGGTGACTACCGTGTCACCGCGAAGGTCAAGGTTGGGCGACTGGAGTATGTGTCTGGCCTTCCATCGATCTATCCTATCCATCGGATTCCGACCGCCTTGATCGTCAACCTGGAGGACCCAAAATATAACATTTATGACAAGGATGGTGTGCTACATACCGTCGATTTTCTCATCAAGAACAAGGTACGATTTTTTGACCATACTTCACATGATTTAGGTGTGCTAACGAGTCCAGGATAACGACTCGTGGAAGAGCAGCAGTGGAACTGCCGACACGGATGTCCAAGTGATGTTTGAGCCTGGCGAGCCTCCGATTCGGTGCCGCCGTTCGCGAATGTCCTGTAAAGGGTGTTTCGCGTGCAAGCGGGTCGATCTCGCGCTGATACAAGTCGAGCGCTATGAACTTGATCTGGCGTCTCGTGATGCTGTCTTCGCTGCTCAACGAGAAACTCGCCGGAGAGAGGGTACTACCGCTGAGGACACCGCTGCAACATACGATCTTTACTTCCTGTTCAATTTTTTGCTTTGATTGTTTTGACAGGTTCATAGATGTCGTTAAAAAGAAGAAGTGCGATGCCATCGATACCCAAAGGGGTACCGATGCTTAAAGCTAAAGCGCAGGTTCCTATTTTCCTTGGCCCTCCAACGACTCGTTTACTCAGACTTCAGCAGGGAAAGTCTCGTGGGCACCAGTATTGGATTGCCTGCAGCGGATGGACGAAGAACTTCAAGGAAAATCACCGTACCCCGGTGAGGATATGGTGCGTCGGGGTCACTGCTTTTGTATGCTTTGAAGTCGACTTCCGCTGATATCGCGTAGCGGCGCCCGTCGATCTCCTCGTACACGATGGACACCAGTGTTCCCGGACTGCCGTTTGAGATGCCTAGCTCCGTAGCCAGATTTTCGGTGCAAAAAACGGCCATCCCCGGCAAATACGAACCTCAGGCATTTGGTGAGCAACCACTGCATGAATGACTATAAACACAACCTCATACCTTGCCGCCAAGATCATTGGCTTCTTTGACAGGTACCAACCACGCAGCCTCAGCTGCCAAGCCAGTAAGCTGTTTGCGCCTCCGACAGCGTCCCCTCGTGTCGCGTGAGTGGTAAACATGGTACTCTTGACCAGTCACAACAGCGAAGGCCTCAGCCATGGTGCTATTGTGACGATCTCGTGCGGCATTTGTATACACAATCAAAGGACATGCATGCGCTGGGTCGTCGATCCATCTGTTAATGTCGGCGAGATCTTTGGTTGCATCGCTGCAGTCTGCATTCGATAACACATATCTGTCTAGGATTGCCTTATCGTCCTCGGTACATGTGCCTTTCCGTAATCGTTTGAGGATGCTCATCAACAATGGATCTCCCCTCTGCCGCATTATTTCTTCGAGTACCACAACATGCTCAACTTGGTGCCAAATTTGTACGCCCTTAACTTCCTGACGAACCTTCTCATGTAGGTCATTCAGATCATTGTTCGCATGGCATTGAACTAGCTCGTGGGCAAATAAAGAATTTCCTCCCGGTGGTGGTAGCTGACAAGGATCGCCACATGTCGCCCAATTTAAACCGCCGCATATAGTATCGGTGACGCCCTTGCCCATGCAGAGATATTCAGAGAGTTTAGCAAGGTCTTGGGCGCTCAAGAAGTAGACTTCATCCAAGATAAGAGTTTCCAAAGGTGAGATTCGTTCCTCCAGATTTGCCCGTAACGCCGGTGTAGATTTCATTTTGGCAGGCGGAACTCGCAGGCTGGCTTCTGAATGAATCGTACAACCACCGATATCGCTAGCGACAACACCTGTCGGAGCGGTTAAGCGCAGCCGTTCAGGGTGGCCAGTAATCTCATAGAACTCTTTCCAGGCTCCGAAAATTACTGACTTCCCTGTGCCACCAGGTCCGGTACATAGCAGGGACATAGGTGAATTCTTACGGCCTCTCTCTATTTCACGACCAATTTTATCAGCTAACAGCAGGAATGCCCGAGTTTGTTCATCGTTCAACGTGTGTTTGATAATCAGGGCGAGACATAATTGCTGATAAGGATGCAGGGAATTCCAACGGGAGTGCGAGTCGGAGTAGGCATGACGTTTCTCATAGAGTTCGCGCGCTCTCTTGGCTTCCTCCGCCAATGTTGTGCAAAGCGCTTCTGGTATCCTCGAAGATGTCTGACCATGGTGAGCATTATGTTCCTCAGGCTCTGTGTGCTCTGCAGCTCTCAGACGCCGTTTGATGAGCAAATCTTTTTCCTTCAAAAGATCCTTGGCAGCAATACTCGCTCTGACAACGTCGTCCTCGTCCCCACACCGTGTTCTTCCTTCGAACTTGGTACGTGTCTCACTGCTCGGCATATTTGGCACTGAATAAAAGCCAACACGATCCGCTTGTAGAATGATTTGCTGCGCATCTCGTGTCGCTCTTGTATCCTTTGTAAGTGCTGGGTTTTCTACGTCCAACTCGTCTGGATCGACGGCGGTTTGCATCGCATTTTCCCATACCGGGTCAAAATCCTCGTCGCCCTCACAGTCTTCCGCAATTCTGGTGTCTTTCGCCATTTTCGTTAATTCAGCGAGCCGCTACTGCGTTTCGCTGCATAGTCAAACTTTGCATCTCGAGTCTGATACAACAGCTGCATGTTGAGTACAATTCTTGCATGTTCAGGGGGCATGGACAGTTTGAACTCGTCGAGGGCATCTGACCAATCGCAGTCCGCAAATTTGAGAGGGGACCCTTTTGTGTCCGACCACACCTTGAACAAGGTGAGAATGACTACGGCGTACTTTGTCCGGTCATTTTCCGAATCATTCCGGGGAATACGGTAGCCATTAACACGGGCATATTTGGAATTTTCTGGAACAAGGAGAGTGCAGCTCCCAATATTCCGGATTTAAAGTTCATTTTTATCGTTGGGTGTCAAATGTGAGATGTACAGTTGTGTCTTCCTCGAAGTCATCTGAAACAATTTTGAATCTTGCCATAATTTGAGGGTCATACTGACCAGCCCGCATGACCTTGATATGCACAAAAGCGGTTGTTAAATTCAGGGTGGTTCAAGTTGGCCTTGTCGTCTTGCAGCATCTCATGCATTGAATATCCCCAGCAAAGATGGGAAGCCATTTCGGCACTAGACACTCTGAAGTTCGGATCGTAGGTCATTGGTTCATCAATTTCAACTTGTCGCAGATTGCATCCATTCCACTGCTGTAAGTTTGATATCATCACAAAGGTCAGTCATAGGAGCGAGTGGATTCCACTTTGGCCCACCGTAAAGGGTTCTTTCGAGGCCCACCCTTCCCATAGCCTTAACGGCACCTATGGGCTGTAAACCCTTTTTCTATATATGCATGGGCTTGACAGTCGGGAAGGGTCAGCAGAATCAACTTAAGCCTGCATTGCATTTCAGAAATGCAGACCGCCAGAGGATTTAGTACTCTCCAGCCATGTGGGGCTGTGACATATATGTGACAGTTTCTTCACCGGGACTTTCCGTGACTCTCCTCAGGACGCGACGGTATCCCCGCAAGAAATTCCGAAGACTTAGAAAGCAATATATAGACCATACCTGACCTCCATATTTTTCTGGAGCTCAGACTTAGAAACCAGGTGCAGTCGAAGAAATTCAAACCAAACCGCCGCGACGAACCGGTGATCAAAGTGGAACATGACAGTGCCATGTCCGTACATGACAGTCAAGGTGACTGATGCACGACAAGCGTAAGTGACACGGGATTGTCCGCCGGGGAAGGGATTATGTTGTATGCTCATGTTTGCCTGCACCGGTGATCTACTGCCAAAACGGGCAGTGTTCGCCCATAAGCCTTAAATCGAGGTTGAAAACCTTTAAGGCCTTAATAAGGGTAAGGCCTTAAACTAAGGGCAATTAAAGGCCTTAAATATTTTCCCACGCTCATACGCATAGCCGAAAGACCAGTACATTACGGCTGGAACTCATCGTCTGAATCAATCTCTATGGCACCATCATCCGGGACCCCATTCTCCTCCGCCTCTGCCAATGCCTGCATCAACAGCTCCTCCTGCTCCATCGCCCGTGCCGCCGGCTTCCATGCACGAGGCTTCTCCGCCCCTCTGAATAAAACTGCCAGTGTCATCTGCTTCCACACCGGGAGACGGTTAGGCAGACGAGAAGCGAGGTCATTATCACTCTTGTCTCCACCATCCATTGCTTCTGCCCGCTCTGTTCTTTAAATTCTTCCGAGCTTTGGGTGAGGTCGGCAGTCGTCGTTCTGGCACCGTCGAGATGATGCGCCACACAGGCTTTGCAGTATGTGTGATACATGGACGAGTTCTGCTTCTCTCCACGCCAGAAATATTCCTTGAGCGGGGTCGATGCCATGGCTGGCGTTGTCGTCGACGTCGAGGAGAAAAATTAGTATTGTCGTCGAATACAGCAGAGACGGCCATGTTGCAGAAGGTCGCAAGAGAGGACATGGAGGGCAAAAGCAAAAGAGTGCAGACGTCAGCGGATCGAAGCTATGTCCTTGGATACCCGAGAACAACGGATCAAGGTCCTGGGCCAGAAGTGGCAGTCCGAGGGACAAAGTCTTTTGAACATGGCAAGAACATATCATTCCCTGTCAGGCAGAAAATAGTGAACGTGAACTAGGAATGCTGAGATCTAAAAACTTCCGGGGATTTGGTTCTTCTTCGATAATCGTAAGTAGTTTTAGAATATGACAAATTTCTTATGAGTAAAACTGTATTTGGTCATGTTGTGAAAGTGCGATCAAACGAGCCGAAGGTTTCGTCCTTCGTGCGCTGGATGTACAAGCGAGACCAACGAGTATGATCATCCGTGAAGCTGGCATAGTACTCACGATGATTGATAGTGCGCGTCGACCAGTAACCCTACAAAGTTTGTTTAAACAATCAGTGTCTCAACGTAAAACGGGGTTTTGTCGATATACCTTTCTATAGTGGCCCCTCTTGAATGACCACACTATTGTTCTGTCATTCTTGGCTACTCTTAGGCCGACCGCTCTGAGGTGGAGAGTGTTAACATGGTCAATTAGCACATTTCCTAGCGGCCATAATATTTCTTTGAATGTTCCTGATATAGTTATAAGAGTGTCACACAATGGCTTATGTAAGGGTGCTGGGTTCCCACGCTCTCCACCTTACACCGCCAAAGTGCCCGCACGTCACCACCACCTGGCGCGGACACATGGTCGGCAGCTGCGTGGCTTCCTGGCCAGAGCTGGCCTCCACCTGTTGTCCAGCTGGATATTCTACCTGAGTAGCCAGCTGGCTCAAAGTTGTCGCACACATGGTGCCCATCCGATACAATTTTCTGGTGGCCAGTTGGTCGCCAAAATAAAATATTTATTACATAATCCGAGTCACTGCCCGGAGAAAAATCGTCCTCATCACTATTTTCCTCGCTGGATTCGTCACCAATATTATCTTCAATACTGTCGCTCTCGTCCGCTGCCTCTGCGCGTTTTGTTCGGGTAATAACCCTTTCGGGCAAGGCCCGGGGTGACCGTCGACGGCGGCGCTTAGCTGGTGCTGGACGCGCGGTCTCTTCATCTCCATCGTCAGAGTCATGCCCCGGGGGAGCCTTCCGTTTGCGTGTCGCCTTTTTCTTGCCCGCTGCAGTAGCTTTGCGTTTTACAGCCTTTGAAGCCATGCTGTTGCGAAGCATAGCCGCAAACTCGTCGTGTTTCTCCCGTCGGTCATCAAAGAAGGGAACCGGCGCAAGGAGAGTCCGTGGGAGGGTTGCGCGAAGAATATGTGCGTTGTGGAAGGGAGAATTGGCCCGAGCATCTCGAGGCCGCGGTTTTCGCGCTGAACAACCGCATTCTACCAGCGCTGAAATTTTCCCCAGATGAGCTTCTTTTCGGCATGGTGATCAACACCCCACGTACGCCTATAGAAGAGGCTACACTGCCCGTCGACGAAAACGATGCCGGACTACAGATGGCGTACATGGGCCAGCTCCGGCTGGACGGGTACGCCGAGATCGTCGATCACGCCGTACGGTGCAAGGCCCAATTCGACAAGAAAGTATTGGCGCGCGCGCCCAAAGAAGTTATATTCAAGACAGGGTCCCTGGTACAGGTCTACAACACGAAGTACGAGGCCAGCGCTACCTTCCTCGTCGAGCGCAAGATGGTGCCGATGTGGTCGGCACCCCGGCGCATCACCAGCCGCTCGCGAAACTCATACAAGCTGGAGACGTTGGAGGGTCTGCCGCTAAGCGGCAGGTGGAGCTCGAGACTCTTGCGGCAATTCATCCCGCGGAGAAGCACGCTGCTTCACGAGCTACAGTCGGAATGGGCCACGGGGCTTGAGGAGTTGGCACATCTGCGTCCGTGCGCGGCGCTTCCATGGCATTTATGTGTCTTTTGTGTCAAAATCCCACAACACCTTGCTTGACTCTCAATTTACCCGTCAAAAACGGCCGTCACCCGTCGACGGACGGGACCCGCCCGTCGCGCTACCTTGGAGATGATCTTGACGGACGGGTGGGCCCGTCCCGTGCTCAGCGACGGCCGTTTTTGCGACGGCCGTCCCGTCGGACGGACGGGTGCAAGCCCTAACTTTGCTTGCTCGTCATTGTGCGCGCACTATAACGGCTGGACACGAGCCTATGCTAGGGACGTCGCAGGGACTTATCACAGCGATTTTGGGTCGCTTGGAGGTGTAGCGCCACGACAGGAGTGCGAGACATTATTCACCCCTATCTACCCGTGCCAAACAAAGATTGTGTTGCCGCAGACTCAGTTCTCAAAATTGTAGAAATCAAAGACATAGGAAGTCTTAGAATTAAACGCGCTAGAGAACTGTCTATTCAGATTCGTGAATGGAGAAGGTCGGTCCTCGACCGTCATCGAAATTGCACTAAGTTTTTTACATAATAATGTTCGGCAACTCCCGACTGTACTAAAACCCGTGATTAAGTTCCAGTCGCTATTTCACCGACCGGTTGATCGAGATTCGACTGTCATCAATCTCTCGGTTTTCTCAATAGCGGTTCGAGTCTACGATATATTCTAGTGATTATGGTTCCATGCTTCTCAACAAGTTCCAACCGTATTATCAATCATCGACCCGGGCATATATATTACGCCTGCAGCCACTGTGGTGATGTACCCCCTAACACACAAATTAGGAAATTGGCATCCAAGGTAAAGAGCAACC